>JAUCNO010001113.1:1867847-1879849 GCA_032353835.1 Enteromius viviparus | reverse complement strand
CAATAATCTCACTGCATTATTACAATTAATGACTAAAATAATGTTTGGAAATGTAAACTGATATTTCCAACTGACACGCTGCTGTAAAAGACCATTTTTTGTTGGTGAAAATACTAGTGGTCTAAGACATTCAAATTTGCTGCTTATTAATAAGTTTAGGTACTACGTAGCATTAGGGATGAAGAATATGGTCATTCAGGATATAGTGCTTTATAAGCACTTATAAACAGCCACTATGTTAGTAATAGTCATGCTAATAATCAACTAGTTAATAGTGATAATTGATCCCTACTGAAGTGTTTTTTTCCAAAAACCAATTTGTCAAATGTGTAAAATTAGACTTTGCTTTTCTTTATAATGGACTTTCTTATTTGTTTTTGACCCATCTGCTATGTGACTGGATGTGTGTATAATAGAGATCTCAAAAAACTCCCCAAATAAAAAAAAAAACGAAAAAAAAACCCTGTCACATTACATTAACCACGTTTTTCCTCTGTAGTCTCTCTGTGAAGATATTTAGAGACACCGAAACTGACAGTATGTGAACAGGAAGAACAAATACTCCAAACACAACAACAGAGAGAGGAGAGAAACGAGAGAAAGTGACCTCTACTAACAGACATTTACAATCTGCAAACTCAACATCAAAATAAACGCATCTAAACCGTTGCTATACACCACCTGTCAAGCTTTCCTCAAGCACAGAGACATACAGTAAAGGCTCTGAGAGAGGGATTATAATAAGAAATACCTGGGGCTTACATTAAGCTGATGCCTTTGTACTGTAAGCTAATCAGGCAGAACAATGGCAGCCTGCAACAACCTCAAAGCTGAACAAATGTGCTGTCCCAGAATACACAAAGGGATGCATCCTAAAAACACTCGATGTTTGCACGCTGGTGTGTCCTGGTGTTTGCTAACAAACGTGGTTGGTGAGACTGTGTTTGTGTGCAGGTTTGGGTTTCTAGAAATAAGATAACATAGGAAAACATATCTTTAGACTGTCCCTTGCTGCTGTGGGTGTGAAACCTCTGAGCTATGTGTGTTTGTGTGTGCGTGTTTATACCATAATTCCTGTGAGCAGACACACTCCCTTTCCACAGTAGGTGTGAGGCACCATGTCTCCGTATCCAATGGAGAGGAAGGTGATGGAGATGAGCCACATTGCACCCAAAAAATTACTGGTCACATCCTGAGCATCATGGTACCTGAGAGAGAGAGAGAAAAAAGAAGCTGAGGTTCAGTTGGGAAAGATTTGATTATTGAAGGAAACTTTGAACAGGTTCTGCCTGTGGAAGGTATGGAGAAGCAATAACTGGATGTGAAATAGGCACAAATATCACATCAAAGTTTTTGCAGCAAACACTTTCATACGTTTCCATTCCTTAATCTCATCTGGAGAGCACTCTGAAGGAAAATCTAACTGTTTGCCCACAGGCTTTTTGAGAAACTTCTTAATTGTTTGTTATACCTTTGATTCAGCATGAAACACACACACACACACACAAAAAGTATAAAATACAATCACACTACAGACAACACACAATTAAATTACTACACACAATTAAAAATTTAAAAAGTAAAGAAAAGAAAAGAAAATTTCATTTAATTTCATTTATAAATAAATACATAAACAAATAAACACATTACGGTTTCCCCCATCCAGCATACAGTATATTTACACGTTCAGACAAGGTAATATCATGAAAAAGAAGTAATGTAATTTCAGAAAGTGAGATCAGGCATTAATATATTTATTTATTATTTTTTCCCTATACATATTTTTTTCAAAACTGATGTGTGAAATGTGGTTAAAATAAGTCCATCCACATAGGAGAAGGTCTGAAGTTCTCTGTGTGTGTGCTGGACTGAGTAAGAGCATCACACAGCCTGCAGGGAGACTCCTCCTCTGGAAAGGGCCTTTAACATGATGACTTTGAGTGCAGTGCATAAAAATAGAGCAAACCCCTGTAGGCTCATCTCTCAACAACGCTGTCTTGATCAGATGTGGCAATTCAAATGTGCAAACCGTCACTCACATCACACTGCTCGAAGCCTGCCGCTATCAAAATAATCATCAAAACTTAGGTCCCCAATCCGGGGAACCCTTAATATTTTAAAGCGTCTACCCCGAGACTAGCACGCATTTAGAGTTTGTAACCATAACAACACGCCTGATAGAGTCGGAAACACCCACTTGCTGGCCTGAGGGCCTAGTTTATGCCGCAACCCTTTTAAGACGCAACATGGGAAATCTGTTGATGCACGTCTCGATTGGCTGCTGCCCGGAGTGCAAGAGCTTCTGGAAGAGGAAGAACGCTGTTCAGATAGACAGGTCTTCTGGAAACAAGGGTGTGAATGAATCCTATTCTGTTTTTTTCTTTCCTCCGGTCCCTCTTTCTCTCTGCTCTCTTTTTTTCTCCCCACAGAAGAGCGGATGTGTGTGTGTTATCTTCCAGGCAGTGCCACTTATTGGTGAGGATTTAGGTGAGTCCTCATTAAACATAAGAAACTTGACAGCGTCTAGACAGAAAGGTGCAGTTGGAAACACAATGATTCATTTGTTCATTCTTCCTCATGCTCGTTCTCTCTCTCACCTCTCACACACTCTTACAGTCCAGGCAGCAATGATCCACAGGGAGATACTGAAGACCAGCAGCACCGTGCCCGGGCATATGGTCATCAGGGTCTTCATCACAAAGCGTGTGTTAAAGTGCACCTGAAAAGAGAAAAACGTGTTAGTGATTCCTTTCAGATGGAGATGAAGTTAGACCACTTACAACAAGTTTCCAGAAAATTTTACTGATGGATAGAAGTGGCTAATAATGCTCGGAAACTGGTAAATCTTACAACAAAAAACATGAAAAATGATATTTATGGTTTATAGCAGGAATTCTCAAGTTTTATTTGTTAGCTCTGTCAACCTCTATATTGTTTACTTATAGTTAATATACAGAAAAAACAGCGCACTTTTGCTATGCTGTTTATTTTAATATGTTCTGTATTTTTAAATAATTTCAGTGAAACTCACATTAATGGCAAACTAGCAGAAAAAAAAGGTTTCCATTTATTTTTGTTATTTTGCACGACGCTGTTTTCTTTTTGTTTGTTTTTGTTTAAATAACTTAATTTTAATGAATAAACACACTGGCACACAGATCTTAAAATCTTTTTTTTATTATTATTATTATTATTATTATTTGTTACACTATCCAGGACAAACTTTAGACAATGAATTGATTTATTAGCAATCTGCAATTTCCAGCCAAACTGGAATAATAAACTTTATAATAAAATTGTAAGTTTCTAATATGAGAGAGGTTGTTAGATGCATATCAAACCTAGGTATAATATACCTATAGCACACTTAAAAAGCCTGAAAGCTGTTTTATATGAAAATATATATAATTATTATATTATTATATAAACACAAACTGAAGAATCTGAAAAAAGACTAATTGTTTTCTTTACAATATTTGTGTTAGCTGTTTTAAAGCCTTTTTACAAATAACAAAGGAAATGAGAAGACATTTTAATTTTCAAAAAAGCAGTATAAGATGCTAAGGTGGTGAAGACGGGGTACAGGTTTGTCCCTTAGGGTGGTCTCAAATCAAAAAGCTCACATTTGGCCTTATATTTGTTGCAGAAGTTCCCCTTTTAAATTAAATGAGCTGACAAAAATTGTGTGATGCAATTATATATATATATATCACTGTGACTTGAACTATTATAATTAATGTAGAATACTACAGTAGGTCTGCTCTGACTGAAATCTACAAGATTTTTTTTTCTTTTACTTTTTTTGTTTTTTTAGCTCAGTTTGAATCTAACCTTTGAAGAACAAGAAGTGCTGCCACTGTTTGTTCGTAGGCTATTTCATCTGTATTTGACTGAAAACAACAATATTCATTATCGTCATCATTATTATTGATCTGTTTTACTTAAAAGTCGCATAAAGGGCAGCTCTCCAGAGGGAAGGCGGAGATCTCTGAGCTAAGATGGACCACGCGATCATTAATGATAAAACAGCACATGAGAGGAAAGAGAATTAGCATTTACATCTCTTTGAAACAAGCGCTTCTCTCAAAGGACAAAGTGATTACCCTCTCCAATCAGCCATTCAAATTAAAGTACGACGGGACTCTTTTCACCTGTTTCGGGTTATTTTAATGGCACCCAAGGACAAAACTCAAACTTTGAACTATCAAACACTTGACAGCCACAGCAGTCATTCTTCAGTCTCTCTTAAGCACAAAGCTGAAGAGATACACAATATTCAGAGACATCAATCAGCCATCTAAAGGAGAGCCGAGATAACCCTGCTGGAAAAACGAACAGCCATCTATCATAAAATCCATTAAAGCAGAAACATTCATCAGTCACATCAACTGACACACTGAGCTGTGATGCTGCATCCTAACAATGCAAAAACAATTAGATGAAGCTACTGACCTTCAACTGAAGCTACGTCTAAATGCTAGTTCCCTCTGACCCAGCAAACGCAAAGGTACACCAAATACCAAATGGCTTTGTTGGATCTACTAACTTCATTTTAGTTGCATGTCAGTAGCTCAACTGTTTCTATAATAATGTAGCTTTTCCAATAACTAGCCGCAGCGTAGTGTGACAAAATGACATTTTATATCATATTATATTGTAGAGATAGCATTACAGCTCAACCAGCTACACCATAATCAAAAGCTCTCTCCTAATTTTCTTCAGCATCGGTTTATTTAGTTTAATTTAGTGATTTATGTGAAGCAGTTCCAAAAGAAGAGTCATGTCTCAAGTCATGTGACATTACCATCCTTTGTGTCTTCTTACAATGTAATATTTGGTGAACATCTAAACATTAATCTTTGTCATTACACTCCAATCAAAATTAATTTAGATCGACTCTTTGTTTTCAAGCAAGAGAAATACTTCATATAAAATGCTATTATATTCTTAAAGATTTTTCCAACTTAAGGTAGCTTCAGTGTAGTCTTCTACTTAATAAATGATCAAAACAATAAATTATACCTTTGGTTTATCACTTATTTGTCAGTCAAACCCCTTAAACCAAAAATGTGTACTTGAAATATTCCTTGAGATAATAAGTAACAATTAATTATAGATTAACTGTCTGCCGTTAGCATTTAGTTCAATTGTATTCATTTGATTCTGTCTTTCTACAGTGGCAGAATATAATGTATTAAATATAACAGTTTTTATTAATTTTTGTTTCGGTTTTGGTCATTTTAGCACATGTACAGTAGTTAAACCAATAAACTAATATTTAAATTAATTAATTTGTTTGAATTAATTTAGATAAAGTTTTTTTTTTACTTCAAGCTAAAATTTACTTTATATGGTTTCAGTTTTAGTTTAAGTAAACTAATAATCATTCATTACATACATGATTATATATTATAATCATTCATTACAACACATTTGCATGATCATAATTTTTTAACTGAAAAAAAAAAAAAAAAATTAACAAACAAATAATAAATGAATTGTCAAATAAGCTAACATTTCCAAAACTTGACATAACTATGTTGTATTATGCTCTCTTAAAACTGTTAGAAATAAAAACAATCACAAATATTTTACTCTATAAAAAGCCCCCTGTTTGTTTCTCTTTACAGGTCTCTCGCAAAGCGATCATCATATTTGGGGTCCTAAGAAATCAAAAAGTTTAAAACCCCTGGTTTCACTGACAGTTTGAGTGTAGTTTGACTGGTTCTGGAATTTAGTAGCTTGAAGCAGTTTTAAAGTAGCTTGGCCAACACCGTAAAGTTGGATGAGTGTGTGAATCCTGGCTGCTGTTTGTTGGGTCAGAGTGAACCAGCCGATAAATGCACAATCTTTAAACCATCAGTAAATCTGACAGGTTCATCTTTCTCAAGAGACCACACAAACCACATAAACACACACAAAAGTCTTCCTCCGGTGCTGAAAAGCACAGGTCTCTGTGCTCATGATTGTCCTCATAAAAGCAAACTTTACTGCCCTCAGACACAGCATGCACTGTGTTTTTCTCAGCTGAACTGTTTCAGCTCCTTCAGATCTGACATACAGTCACATTCGGATGGGACAAAGACATATTCCTGAGAAGATGTGTTTATTGAATCTAGGCGCAAAAGGGCTATTGAAGCAGACAGAAAGGGAAAAGCTGGCAAGCTAATGAGGTTTAGACTAGGCTGTCTATAATACCTGAAGAAAGCTAGCTGTTAGCATTCCCATTCATCTTAATAGAAGTGGCCTGGCTTGTGAAGACACAGTATGTGATTTAATGCTTTTAAGAGACCTCTGAACTGGAATTATTTAATATGCTGCTTGCAAAAAACATTTTGTCAGAATAAACCATCAACTAGCAGTGGCCAATGAGGCCGTGCTAACTAGCCAAAATATAAAAACCGACCTCACAAACAAATGCTAGAAGTACCCGTTCACACCTTAAAGTTGTTTTGAGTTGTTGGGTTGACCTCTGACCTTGTTAAGTGCCCCTATGCTGCGGGAGGAGGCGTCGGTGAAGAGCTTGCTATGTAGCAGCATGACTCGGGCGATGAGGTAGAGTCTAAGGAACATGGGTACAGACAGCACCATGTCTAGATCTGCCTCCGCCTGCGAGGGAGCGTAGGAGAAGGCCAGTCGCGCCCGCCACATGAACTTGAAGTCCCCCGGCACCGGGTGTACCGCCGAAACGATCAGCTCCAGAGCGATAAGCAGGACTCGCTCCATGGTCATGGCGATTCGCCAGTCGTCTGCACCGTTGTCAATGACGAAGAGCTGAAGGGGAAAAGTCAGAATGGAAATGTTAAACGACGTCAAATGAGTAGATTTTCCCAGCAAAATTTCAATTTACATAATGGATATCAAATTTGCATTCAGTCTTTTAAAAGTGCTCGAGGAAACACGGCTGCAGCAATGACATAACACAAAGAAATAAAACCAAGCCCCCATAAAAGCTTTATTAACTGTTCTTTTAATCTAACACCATGTACAAATTAGATGCAATTGTGTAAAGCAATAAAAAAAAGTATGCACAAGTTTTCTTTCAACATTTATTTATTCATTTGACACAAGTGTGAAATATCAAATAAAATAAAAATCCTGCTAAAATTCAAAAACATAGAGAATCAGCATGATCTTGTGTTCCCTCATTCCCTCATATTTTTTTTTATTTTAAGGTATGGCTGTGTGCAATATATATTGAACAAAATATTGTACTTATAATATTGTGCAAATGTATTCCTTAATTAAAATCACTATGCTAAACACCCACCAGAAATTCATGTTGAAGAAAGAAAGAAAGAGAGATAATAATTTATTATTTCATTATTGATAAGTAAAGAAGTTACAATTTGGTTTAATACCTAAAACATAACATAGAAACAGAATATTGTTTATTCTTTTGCTTTCTGTTTATGCACTGGGTAGCCCCGCCCACAGTAAAATCTCACTGGTTAAAAAATCCTCCTCCACAAATTGTAGCTTTATATAAAGCTGATTCATAAAACCGAAAAAGAATTTGCATCCCCATTTGTTCCCTTCAAAAATTCTAACCTTTTTTTTTTTCATTTTTATGCAGGCCTGTGTGTAATTTATACAGAACAAAACAGAAAATTACTCATCAACATTCATTTCAAATCATAAATGTATTCATAAATCAAAAAGCTCTATTTTAAAAACCCATTAAAAACTCCAGAGGGAACCCAAGACCCGAATAATGCAAATTCTAAAACCTAAAATGAAACAAATTCTAAAACAGCTCTACTAAATATAAAGTACATTCTGATCGGCATAAAATCGTTTTACGTCGCATGCTATTTTTGCCCTCAGCATGGATAGACAAATTGCTTGTCAAGTCGCGCCTTTAGGAACACACGAGTGCTTCGCTGCAAATGAAAGAGGAAAAAAAACGAAAGTCCGGTCGCACGACTCAAGAACCATTGATCATCCATTTAATCAAAAACTTCAATTACAAATTAATAATTCAGATTAGCTCATTAGAACAACTAATAAATAGAGCTGCCATTCCAGTAAAGTGTGTTCTCAGACGCAGCGCAGGAGGCAATATGAGAGAGAAACAGATTGATGAGCCCCACAATGAGAACATGCTCAGATAGTCATTTTATCCTGCCAGGAACGCCAAACAGATAGAGCAATAAGCAAACAGAATTCCGCTGGCATAATGTGCACTGACAGTTATATGACTCTCTCTCTTCCTCTCTCTCTTTCTCTCATTCCCTCTCCCAATGCAACTTCATGTCAGGCGGTATATCAGCAGAGCCTAACGACGGAACGGGAAGCTAATTGTGCTGGCTGGCGGCGTTAGATGTGTTTAATGTTAATTGTAAGTGTTAGATTGGCGAGGTTTGTTTAATTGATAAGCAGAAGGCAAGCAGGGTTTTCCCCACTGAGACACACACACACACACACACTCGCACACCCACAGGAGTGCTGCAAATGATTATACGGGAATCCTGAGAACTCATGAATGAAGTCGTATAGCTCTTTTGCGATATAATGCGCGCATATATTCGTCGCGAGGTTGCGCAACAGGTCTTCCTGGCATCCAGTGAAATGGCTTTGTTTGTCTAATTGTTCGTGCATGTGTACGTGTCTGACTCGGTGTGTGCGAAGGGCACGGTGCATGTCGTATGGCTGTAAAATGCGCATGTTTTTTTTTTTTTCTGGAAAAGCCAGCCTCGTCATGGTGACTGTTGCCTAGGCGACAACATCAAAGACCAGCCAAGCTTAATTAGGGTCCCCTGGTGAGAGAGGGAGAGAATGACTGTGTGTGTTTGTGTGTGTATGCGAGCGCAAAAGAGAGAGAGCGTGAGGAAAGCGAGAGGGAGCGACATAGAAAGGAGGTGGAAGGCAGGGAAAGAAGCTGAGAAAGGGAATGAATGTGCAGGAAAAATACGCTCGCGTGTGGGTGGGTGGAAGGAGAATGAAAGAGAATGTGTGAGTGTGTGTGTGTGTGTGTGTGTGTGTGTGTGAGAGAGAGAGAGAGCATGTGAATCTGTGAGAGGCTTGTATGGATGGGTGTATGACTTATGAATAATGGTTGACCGATGTGGGTTGTAATGACTGATACCATTGACATCTACAGTAGCCTTTGGCTGATTCAGAGTTGATTTCTTGTAAATAGCGTAGGGGAATGAGACCTGATTTGAAATTAAATAAACAGGAATATATTTTACTCCATTAAAATATTTTTTGAAGATAGATAAGATGGTGATTATTAAAGGATACATTTTAAACATTTATAAAATGAAATTAATCAAATCAGCTCATTTTCAGATTTGAAATATTATTAAATATTATTCTTAGAGTTTTTAATGCATTTAACAAACATTAAAATTGACCTAATTCATAAAATTTCCTAAAACAATGACAAAAATATCTTGTTTATTATTGTTTTTAATAATCATTTAACATTAATTTTAACATGATCAAATCAAATAAAACACACATTTTCACATTATATTTAAATAAAATCCACTAAAAATACTTTAAAAAGATCATATTTATTTAAAAGCATACATATGTAAAATATTTTATGAACATATGAACCTAAATGTTCAAATCAACATGAATTTACTAAAATATTATGCATTTTCCCTTTCTTTTATTAAATTTTAAAATGTTTAAATGTGTCATAAATATTCAATAATAAATAAACAATAATTAATAAAACCAACAAAGCTCAACATAATATTGGAAAACAGATGATGTTTTTTAATGTTTTTTGAATATTTAAACATTAAAGGAATAATATGTAATTAATAAATAAACCAATGTTTAGGCCTGTTACTCTCAACATAATTAATAAAGCTCTAAATGCCTAAATATCAGTTCACAACAACCAAATATTCACTCAGAACAGGCAAATATCCTTCTATACAGCTGTCTGTTACTTACGGCTGCTTCCATAACTTTTTATATTTTCTGAAAATCGTCACAATCTTTATCACTATAAAATGATACTTATTTCTGTAAGCTGTGCATTTATGAGTAATCGTGGGAATGTTCCGTGTAACTTTGAGGACAAAAAAAGACATTAAAAGCATTAAAAGCTCACTTTTCTCCCTCATCATATCTTCCTTTCCTCCTCCGCACGTTACTCCTAATTCATCTCTCTGCTACCTCGCCCCCCCCTACCCATCCTGTCGTTCTTTTTCTGTCCAAATCGCCACCAGGATATGCTGAATAATTAAATTCCATTAGTAAAGGTAATCTGTCAACATGAGTGACTGAACCGAGCTGCCTCCCTAAACCCATCAGAGAGAGAGAGAAACCCAGAACCTCCCAATAAATGAGGGCCAGAGCCAATTAGGAAAAATTAGGAAAGGAAGGAAGGATGAATAGGAGAGCAGACAGCAAAATGAAAGACGAGAGAAAGAGGAAAATGCAGAGGTTAGGAAAAACGGGACAGTCCAAGGGGGAGACGGCGGTTGAAAGAGGAGAGAGAGGGGAAGAGTGAAGCAGAGCGAGAATAATAGGGTCTGTTTTGTTGTTTTGCCCTGTCAGAGATGAACACCTTTGTTATGATAATGGAATTATAAGTCACACACATACACACCGCACACAAACAATCACTTACAAACATACTAATTCAGATCACCACACTTCCTCATAATCATAATCTTCCAGGCAAACATTGGGCCATTTTTCCCTGTCTTTTATCATTGTTGCTTGTCAGAGGGTATGATATGACTCCAGTGAGATCTTAAATAAAAGTGAAGGCAGACATCAACTGTCTTCATGTCAGAATTCATGATGTATAGTTCTGCAGACTTTTGTCACAACTGACAGCTTTGACTGGGCAGTTTCAGTTCATTCTGACATCCTTACAAGCAAAACCTCAGATGACGCCATATAAACCCTTAACATTGGCTATATTTTAAGTTTATGATATAAACATTATAATATGAGGGGAATGTTAATTACCAATCAGTATTGTTGTTGAAACAAAAATAATAAAAAATGGGAAAATAATAAAAACAATAATATGAATAAAGCTGGAATAAAATATAAATAGAAGAACAACTTTATAAAAAGTGACTTAACCATAACTAAACAAAGCGGAAGTTAAAGTACTAAAACGGCTAAATATCTAAACTTAAAAAATTGATGCTAAATCAAAACGGGAAGAAAAAAAAATAAATAAATGACAAAAGGTGATCATTTGAAAAGTACAAATCTAAAAATGAAACTAATTCAAAGTATGAATATATATTTTAAAGTATGTGAATAGCATTAAAAAGCATTGTTAACAGCATTCTGTAATGAATACATTTATAGTGGTTCCCCACATAAACATGCAGCAGAGACTGACACAGAACAGAAAGGTTTTTTCTTTGCACACAGAAAGTATTCTTGTATCTTCCAAAATGATCATACATGGACTATTTACATACATTCCTGGGCCTTGAACGTGTCAGCTGCGCAGGCTTATGGATTTCATCAAAAATATCTTAATTTGTGTTCCAAATATAAACAAAGGTCTTATGGATTTGAAAAAAATCCATGTAAAGAATGGTGCAAGTGATCAGCCTTATCCCCTTGTTATTGGGGACTTTGAGCACAGTATGTGCGTGCCATTATTTAGTCGTTTGGAAAGCACTTGTCTCATGATTTTCAGCTGGGATGTTCTCACGACATGTAATGATGATAAGCAGATTCATTCAGGGATGGGATGCATCGACTTAAAAAGATTGCATCTGATAGAAGTTGGCATTTGTATCATGATGCATTGTTTTGATTTGAAAAAAAAAAAATATATATATATATATAACTATACTAGTGAATGCACTGTAATTTTATCATTTATTTCTAGAGTTCACGCTTTCCTCATAATGAATAAGCAAATTTGGCATGCTGTCTGGGGAGCGAGCCGTGAGAGCGGTGAACTCCGAACCCTAATGTACGGAGCCCTAGCGTGGGCAAGAGTTCGGCGTTCGGCTCGTTCACCGTCTGCCCCCGGAAAGTCGTGAACTAAATGGAAA
>JAUCNO010001113.1:1845938-1859035 GCA_032353835.1 Enteromius viviparus | reverse complement strand
CACTTTGCACTTTGAGTTTTGATTTGTATGCAAGGAGTGAGTGATTGTTATAAATAATACAGTTTGTTTAGTTCAGTTGTGTTATAATCATTGTGTTATAATCATTGTGTCAAGTATAATAGTAAAAAAAATATTGGTTATGAATATCGGTTGTCAGGCGCGTAAACAAGCAAATAATTGGTATCGTTATCGGTAATAAAAAATCAATATCGGTCGATCACTAATTTCTAACATCAACAATTATAACGGTAACTACTAGAAACTGAATTATTAATATTTTTAAATGTATTCACCAAACAAATAACTGTTAAAACAGCTTGCCATATTCCTCTTAAGTTACCCATCAATGGAATTCATTAAACCACAAAACAAAAAAGCTGCAAAAAACCCACACACCTCCACCAAAATCAAATGTTGCAAAAACAGTAATGTATCTCACTTAATGAAAAACACACACACAGATAAGCCCAATTACACAAGGACTGGCACACACACACACACTTGATTACACACTGACATACACCATTACACCCCTGAAAACCCAATTACACACTCAGAGGCCAAGGAAAAAAAATGAAAACACACACAGCCTCAGCTACATGCACTCAGTTACATTCCACACACATACATTAAGCCTAACATTAATAGCCATTTGAGGGTCTTTTTAATTCAGTGCACTATTGCTCCTCCACTGACCCTTCTTCTGGCTGTCCATCTCTCCTTTTTCCTCTCCTTCTCCCCCTCACACTCTCTTTTTCTCTATGTACTGATGATTATTGCTCCCGTGAGAGTGCTGTAATAGCGTTAGCGCGGCAGGAGTGGGATTAGGGTCCCTCAGCCCACTGGATCACCCCTTGTATATGTGTCTTAAGAGATGGATTACACACAAACACAGGTACGGACTTTCCATTGACTGCTATTGTTTTAATAATGAGCAAAATAAATGTTCAATCTTTCATTTTCAATGTAATTTCCTATGATTGCAAAGCTGAATTATTTCACTACTCCATTATTCGTTGTCACATGATCTTATAGAAATCATTCTAAATGCTGATTTGGTGCTCAAGAACATTTCTTCTTATTATTATAACTTATTTACCAGCATAAAAACCCATGTATGCACACAGACCACCATGACCTTGTTCAAGGCAACAGGTTGATCAACTGAGGCATCTGCATGCTTCCTCACATCTAAACCCCCTCACACTAAACAAGCCTAAGCTGAGATGTTCCACAGGGACGCATGACAGAGCGAGGAGGTGTGAAAATTAAGTATTGATTTGACAGTGGCTTTTTCCAGGTATTTAGGGTTGTTAAGGGTCGATGCCATTGAACAGTTTATCCATACCTAAAAATACCTTTCTATGTCATTCAATGGGACTCAAATATTTTACAACATTAAAAACAAACAATTCCTTTAAATTTGATTTAGAGGTATAGAAATATTTGAGATTTTGCATTATTTCTAATAAAGACTATGAGGTGATTTGCTTCCACTGAAGCTCAAGATGCTCTTTGCATCATCTCATATCGCGCTGGAGAACATGATCATTAGGTTTTCATCAGGAGTTCATCAGCAGCTTGCGTGCTCCTGTCATTGAAGCAAAAAAGAAAAAACAAATACGAACACAATCTTCTACCCATTTTTATGCTAGCAATATCATTTGCAATGAAAAAGAAGCGCATTAAATCAGAAAAGGCTAAGTAGAAGCATTTTCATTAGTGGTCTCAGACTTTTGGAGCCCTGTGTACATCATTTTCATATATCAGCTGTGGTTTAGGACAGCAATACAATTATTTTGCAGTTAGCTCATGTAATGTCAGGAACTAGTTAGCTAGTTGATATAAAAGAGCAAAAAATTGAGGAAACCAGTCTGACCTCACTGCAATTGGTATATATATATTTTAGGAGGTGGATAATTCGTACGATCTCACTAGTACAAATTCATACGATTATTGCTAAATAATGCGTATTTTAAGGGTTGCCAATTCGTATTAATTTGTAGGAATGACCTACACCTACCCTTCACTGCGGTTTAGACAAATCATACAAAATCATACGAGTGAGGTTGTACGAATTATTCACCTTGTAAAATCCCAATTGGTCGTGAGACTGTTAGTAACAAGTAAATAGCTCTCTCCTGTTCTTTTTACCTGTCTATTTATGGAAGGAAGGATGTGTACGGAGTGTGAATGGACCAGACATCTCCTGAGGACTTTCAGCTGAGCACGTAAGGCACACACATCTTCATACATACAAACACCTATACACACAATGCTGAACATCAGTACATTCACACAGTTGTATAACTGATAGGAAAATGGATGAGGAAAAGCAGGTGTGCATTGTTTTTCTAATATTCAGCCTGAATTAAATTATTCTGCTCATACATATATCGTGCATATACTGTACAACAGCTCAAGACACTGTTCAGATATTTTAATTCAAGACATTTGTGTTGTGTTTTTTTGATTATGTTTAAGAATAATCTTATCCCAAGCCTCTGTTGTCAATTACAAACATCATTTTAAAGCTAATAACAAAGACTTGAGCCATTGATATGTAGACTAATACAGTTATTGGAGAAAAAGAGAGAAGCACCTTTGAAATAACTGGAATAATTTGGTAATATGGATATAGTTTTGACCTGTGGAATTAACCATTTCAATTGGTTCAATTTGTGCTTCCTGAAAGAAATAGCATATCTTACATTATGCCCTAACCAGATGCAATGCAATAAGAGACTGTTTGTTTGTCCACACCAGACACAGATCATGACAAAATCAATCAAAAATCACAGCCAATCAGAAGAGTATATGGGCAAGCTCTTTCCCCATTAATGCTACACGAAACAGATGAGTAAATACTGTAATGTAGTTCAATACAGCCATTTTAGAAATACATACTGAGTGACTGAAACAATCTTTGGAGTTCACAGTTTTAACGGTTATATTTCTGTTCATTTATTTTCAAGATCTGAGATAAATTGTCCATCAATGCTGTCAGTATGGCTATAAATGATACTGAAACTCATATTATACCATTAAAGGAATAGTTACCCAAAAATAAAAATTCTGTCATCTGTGATTTTAATTTCTTTGAGAAAGATGTTTTGGAAAAAATGTGTAACCAGGCTGTTTTGGTCACCATTGACTTCCATAGTAGGAAGAAAATATACAAAACAGGTTACAAACGTTTTCCAAAATATCTTCCTTTGTGTTCAGCAGAACAAAGAAATGAATGCAGATTTGGAGAGTAAATGATGACAGAATTTAAATTTTGGGGTGAACTATTCCTTTAAAAAAAGCATAATCAGTACCCGTACTAATAGTTTGTACGAAGTAGAAACTGCTCCTAGAATAGCATTAGCTAAAACTTTAAATTAATATGGAAAATGCACATTCACGTTTTGTGGCGAACGTTCATCAACCAAACAGAATCAAGCGTTCAACAGCCCTTTAGTAACTGCAATCAATCACAAAGAGTAATCATGACAGATGGGAGCACTGAATTAGCAAAAAGTTTTTTCAGAAGTCAATTGTGTTTTGTTTCACTGATTATGAGGAATCTCTGATGATAGTTAAATAACTAATCTAGGGAATTGTGGATGGTTCAGGAGTTTCATTGCATAATTTTTTTAGACAATTAAAATCACACTAAATTAGTGCTTTAAATTGACAGACATATGTGCACATATCCCCATCCAGCATAAACGCTTCACATACCAAACTAGTCTTCATTTTTGTATGCTCAAACATAAGAAGCATGCTTCAGCTTCTTTGCTTTTTTATGTTTTGGATATAATGATGCCTCATCAGGAGTCTGCTGGTTTCATTCTTTCAAAAACAGCTGTCACACACAAACACAGCTCAAGCAGCGCAGTAAAGCCATCAATAGGTGCTTGGTGGTGTGCAAAGGTGATTATTAATAATCGATATAACCGGTCACTCGGAGATTTGAGAGTTCGCCAGCATCTAAGTAGTCACTTTCCCTTTAATTTCCTCTACAGTCACTCTAGATTTTCCATCGTCCATTCACATAAACTTGTTTCATATACTGTAGGAGGGGGTTTGAGGAGAGGTAATTCCCCATTAGATAAGTTGAGTCAATTCAAAGCCGTTCGGAGGATGTGGAAGAGCATGAGTATCTCACATGTCTTTGGACCTTCAGCAGCAATGCACTGAGAGAAAAGCCCTTTAATTGCTCTGCAATGGCGATGCAGCACTAACAGGCTTCTATTGTGCTGTTTTATAATGGCTATAATGGTATACAATCAGCATGGCCATTATTCATGTGCAAACTTGACTCACTCACCCGTTTTCCATCTCAAATAAAGAGATTTTATTACAGCCTTTCATTTCATCTCTCCTAACACTCACTCGCTTTTCTCTCCCTCTCCAATAACACTCCCCCGTTTACCGCCCACTACAATAAAGAGAGAGAGAGATCAGGAGAGAGAGAGAAAGAGAGAGAGAGAGAGAGAGAGAGCACTAAGGATAGCAAGTACAAGAAAGAAAGAGAAAGACCAAGAATAATTACCAGGAGAGAAGAGGAAAGGAATTGTCAGAGAGGAAAAGGAAAAAGAGTGCAAGTACGAGAGAGAGTAAAAGAATGAAATAAGAAGAGAAGAACATGAGTGGGTGAGACAGAGAGAAAAAGAGAAATAACGCATAAGTGGGAAAAAGGGAGAGACAGAAAAAGTAAGCCACAGGGAAGACAGGCAGCTAAAGAGAGATACTGAGGCAGAACAAATTTCCTATACGTCTGCCATATCAGAAGCACCTGCAGAACAAGGACCACGGCCACCCGTAGAAGTGATTTCCAGACTACATGCTGAGACAGAGCCATTCAGAACAGTGCCAGATTCAAGAGAACACCTCATAACACTCGCACAAACCCACTCGCGTGCAGACATACACTTCAGACGGCTGCACTGTTCCGAAACCCACTGAACATTTTAGGCAACACAAAGGTCTTTTCATGATAAATATGCAACATAGTCTTCTGCCTTCTAAGATACAGTACCTATTTTTAGAGCATTTTAATGCATTAGCTTATAAAATGTAGCCTTTGACAGGAATGCAATCCAAGAGTTCAGCGGGTTGAGCTGATAGCCAATGGTGGAGCATTCGTTCTGCAATGAAAACGATCAGTAAACAGTTCAGCGCCATTACAAGTGCTCTACTGGAATCAACTGACCCTTCACAAAGACCCGTAATCTTTAGTTACTGAAGCTATGTCCGTCAAGCCCTGCCAATCTCACACAAAATATCATGTTCTCACACGTTTAAGAAATACACTGCAGAGCAAATAGGGCTCAGGCAACAAGCAACAGTCAAGACAAAGCTACTTTTGAAATGAAAGAAAGTCTGAGCTTTCTAATTTTGTAATACATTCAAACAATACTTTATGGATCACTAGCATTGCAGTTAAAATAGCACATGAACAATAATCTTTTCTCATTTACTAGCACCAAATAAACATAAATGAACATCAAAAGGTATTGTACTTTAACTACAGAAATCAATGCACACCATCTTTTAAGTTTATTCTTCTGTCTGGTTTGTTTGCTTGACAAAAATGGTGGATTCGATATTAAATTACAACTAGTCAGATCGCCTGTTAATCAAACTCCCTGCAAAGGATCAATTGAGTGTGGAATACACCTACATTTAGCATCCCAAATCTTATTGATATTACTCAATATTTATGAGCGCTATGTGTTTTTATGTGTAGCAAAAGTACCTAGCCAAACTCATTGAAATCAGCAGACATAGTGTATGCCTATGAAGAAGACCAAATCACATACAAATTTACCCAATATTTATTTGTACTGAGTTATTAAGCTTATTGGGGTAACCAATTGTTAGCTGAACAACACAACATTGTCAAACTCTATTGATATCAATTGAGGGTTGAGTGTGCCTGCATAAAACTGCCCAAATTGCATACAAATTACCCAATATTTATGGGGTTAGTGCTTTTCTAGGCGAAAGAATTTAAAAGTCATGTACAGTAGTCTATTCCAGCGTTTAGAGACATGCTATCATCAAACGTTCACTCAGTCAAGTGCTGAGTATACCTACTGTAGGTCGCAAGTCAGACACTTCGGTTCCATAATTTTTATGTTAGCTAGTAGATCACAAACACAAATAAGCCAACTGGCACCAAAGCTAAGTTGACAATGAGTTCAGCTCTGTCCCTTACTCACACACACACAGACTGTGAGACTGTGGCTATTACAGTGGAAAATATTTCACCTTGACATGATGTGTCAGTTACATTCAATCCTTTTAACGTAGCTGCTCGAGAATCAGTCACTTACCTAACTTCAGCCTCCCCGTTTTGTGATTTTGAGACTTTGGCTTTATATAAAATGTTACTAGTCTGTAATTCAGCTGAAGTTAAAGCCAGTTCTTGAGCAACACTATGTAGGCTGTAATGGCAGTTACGTCCATTTTTATCGTCAATCAAGCAACACTTGGTTTCTAGCTCAAGAGCAGACAGTGAGGATGTGTGTTTTCGCCTCAAAACTAATGCAGAGCAAAACAGAGGTTTGTCATGCATAAACGAAGAGTGTACTGTATATTCATCCAAAATGTATAAATCTGTATTAGTATAACTAAACACTTACACTCATATCACACTACCTAAACTACACCACTTTCAGTATTAAGCGTTTTGGCTTTCGTATGCTCTTGACAGCATGCTGCTGATTTTCAGAAACAATTAGGACTCCTTTCATTTTACAGGAAAGCAGAAATTTTGTGTGTGAGTGAACTTCTGGTTATGTGTTACAAGACTCAATGCAAACAATCAGTGTCTTGCATGTAATGTGTGAATATTAAATGGTTTATTGGCTTTATCTGGCTTTAAGATGAGTTGAAAGACCAAATAAAACTGCACAGACAAGGATGTGATGTGATTCTTCCACATTAGTTTCCTGGTGACACATATAAATGGTCATATTCTTCCATTGTATGAGACATACCATAATACAGAGCCCCATATATGACATTGTGGTCATAAATAAATATTTTGTTCCCACAACTTGATCAGTTGTTGCCTCATTTTAGTTCAATAGTGGGTAAACTGAATTAAAATGATTTAATATTTAAAATGAGTATATGTGGTCACAATTGAACTAAATTGAGGAAACATGGTCATTCCTGGATTATAAATGAATGTTTCCAAAAAATTAACAAGGAAACAATTTCTTATTTTTTATCCACATGTGTCGGGCACTGTACATAAATATGTCTGCTTGTTTTTCAAAGTTAGGGATGAAATAAAAATGTTGGAAACTTGTTTTGGATCTAAAACCTTTGTTTAATAAGTTTTCTAACTCTTCTTTACTTAAGAAATCTCCTAGACAGCTGTCCAAAATTCCTTCTGAGCTTACAGACACCTGATCCTGCCAGCAGTCCTCTGACAGCAGCAGCATTACTAACCTTGAATGTGCACTGCACATGTGTATATTTACTAAGATAGATAGCTATTTAAAACATTCATGCTCATGCCAGATACACAGGTGCATCATTATAACCCTCTGTTCCAAAAAGGTGACAAATGCCATACCAATTCTCCATGGATGTTTGTTTTGAGTGCTGATTTTCAACTTAGCTTGTGTAACATGATTTAGCCTTTCAACCACTATATAACAGAAGTTCCTGTGATTAGACACTTTGTGCCCCTTCAAACTGAAGCAGCTTATGACTGTGACTTCCGAAAATCATTTATTTATATCTCTGATGATTAAGTTGCTTGATTATTGTTGGTGTTTGTGGTAAAAATCACGCATTCGCATCGCACATCTAAATTTGGTCACTCCAAATGAGTCCCACTTTCGCAGATCATTTGCTTTGAACTGAAATTTCAGTCATCATCTATCCACCCTCACCTCACTTGAAACCTGTGACTTTTTCCAGTAGAACACATAAGCAGTTACTATATGGTGCTATGCTCCATAAAATAAAAACGCAACTTGGCTGTGAAAGTCAGTTGCAAATTATGCTTGGGTTTACAATAAAATAAATAAACAGAAATGATGACACTATATTGTCTTGAGGTATAGTCAAATTTGGTTGGAGGGGACAAAATGAATGATAGTGAAGCGATGTCTGTAGCACCAGATAAAGGCACAATATGTAAGTTTTTGCAACTATAGGTCGCATTTTTAAAACAATAACAGAGGCGAATGTTGATGACGCAATGATGGAGTGTAGAAAATTGGGTGAAGACGTTTTCACAAATCATGTTCATTTATATCTGTGTAAACACCTAACCAATTGTACATGACTTAGGACTGGGCGACATATATCGAATGATATATTATGCGCATTTTGTTAGTAAAGCGCATAGCCCGTTCTTTGATTAGCGGTAAATCTCAATCAGCTGTTTTCAAATGGAGCGCCAGTTAAAGCACAGAGCCGTAAATCACTGACAAGCTACACCAATTATTCACCCACGAAACTGAACGCCTAGCTTGTCAGTGATTTTCGGCTCTGTGCTTTAACTGGTGCTCCATTTGAAAACAGTTGTATATTGTTGGCTATATAGTCCTAATGACTATTATTTCCACAATGAATAATATATATTTGCTTACTGTTCTATTAAAACACACGCGAGAGCAGAGTCTCTGTTCAATCCAACGTTTTCTTGAAGCTCTCTTCATTTCGAAAATGCCACGCCGATATTTGTTCTTGTTTCATTTCGCTGATTGTTCCAATATCTTCTTGCCTCAGTTTGTGTACATCTATGTTTTTGGGATTGTGGAGAGTTTAACCAAGATACATTATATCGAAATGCACAATAAATAACTACCACTTTCGTGTTGCTGTATTTACAGACGGAAACCGAGGATAGCGTGGATATTGCATCAATTGGTAGGCGACAATGAACAGGGACGATTTATTATTTAATTCTGTAATTTTTTTTTAATTTACAAATCCTACTGAACTTTTGAGATATGGTAAGTACATAACTGCATGAAATATATACCACTGTGCATGTGGTTTTTGGATATTTTATTACAAAAATTGTATATATTGTGCCTTTTTCTCAATTTAGAATACGCATAACCAGCCTGAACCTGATGCTAAATTTGTGAGTAGAAATCTTTAACCCTCTTGTGAAGCTCCATGTGGATTCCCACCGAAAAGACTGGATTTCATCTAAGTAAATTTCCCAAACAATATTAAATTTGACCACATCTTAAAGGAAAACGGCATTCGGGATTCGTTTTTTTCATATATTCCACTATGTTCTTCCCTCAACTTAGACAAGTTGATACATATCTCTCCAATCTCAGTGACAGTACACTTAGTTGTTCTAGTGCGCAGCACCATTATGTTAGCGTTTAGTTCAGCTCCATTCATTCCTTTGGATCCAAACAGGGATGAATTTGAAAGACACCAAACCATGTTTTCCATATTTAATGACAGTTACATGATTAGTTACACAAGTAAGAATGGTAACACAAAATAAAACGTGGCAATTTTTTAGTGAGATAAAAAACGGTAACGGTAAAGTGCACCTCACAGAACTTCCACCTTGGCACAGTAATATCATCACTCCTGAAAACTCCCCCTCTTCACTCTCTCTCTCACATCCGTCAATACAACCAAGGAGTGATGATAATACTGTGCTGAGGTGGAAGTGCTGCGAAGTGCTCTTCCGTCATACATTATATTTACTTTTTTTATCCGCTTAGTAAATCGCTACATTTTATTTTGTGTCACCAAACTTACTCATGTAAGTAGTCATAGAACTTTCTTTAAATAGGAAAAATAGTGTAAGTGTTTCATGGTTTCTAAATTCATTCCTGTTTGGATCCTAAGGAATTAATGGACCTAAGCTGTAAACTCTAACATAGTGGCGCCACACGCTCGAGCGATTAAGTGCATGCACTGAGATGGGAGAGATAGGTATAAACTCATCTAAGTAGAGGGAAGAACATAGAGAAATATGGAAAAACAATGGCGTTTTCCTTTAAATTAGGAGATTGTTATAAAAACATGGAAGCATCACAGAATTTTAACATGCAAAAACCTATGAGGTTTGTAAGCATGTGGGTAGATTAATATTCATATATGAAAAAGGGTCTAAGTTAAGTCAAAGCAACACTGTGTGATTAGAGGACTTGGATTGAAAAAGTTTTGACATTTATTGGACGGACAAAAATGTAAAAACATGAAGGTGAGTAAATGATGAGTTTCCTTTTTGGTACCTTTAAGCGATTTTCTTCTGCACTGGCGCATTCTGCTCTGGTTCATTGTAAACTTGTGTAGCTCTTTACATGCTGCACTACATGGTGTATGGCTGTATCCTAGTTTCACCATTGTCATAGGAACATAATATGGGAAGCACACACATACTCTCAATCTCATTCACACACAGAGCAGGACCAGCAATATGTGTCCTCGCGCCCGATTATTCACCCCAGTCCCCAGAACACAAAGTCCTCACCTTACTGTAGACACCCCAGGACAGCTCGGTCTCAATCACCATGACAACAATGCCAAACATGCCGAATATGAGCGCATAGTCACTAAGTCTCTTCCTCTTTTCGAACAGCGCCCTCCTGTGGCCTAGTTTGTAGCCAATGTTCTGATTCTTACGTTTAGGGACTTTGGAAGCGGTCCTCCCTGGGCCTCCCACGACAGCACCACCCCTCCTTCCGTTAGTCCCGCCCCCCGTCACACCCCCCAGCCCACCCCTGCTCTCAGAGAGGGCGTGGTTCTGGTGGTAGATGGACATTTGATTGGCCGAGGCCTCGAGTTCGTAAGCGTGTCCGTAAGGCGCATCCTCTTTCGAGGAGATAACGATCTCTGGCGGGTTCTGGGATTGCGATTGACTGTGTTGAGAGGAGGCCGCAGTCACCTGGCTTGCACTCGCCCCGCCCTCTTTGGTGTCACTTCCACTGTCGGACTCGATGAGGTTCCGGCGGGAGGCGCTGAGGCGGCTGAGCGGCTTCATCACACCACCGCTGTACTTGCACGAGCTCATGGCGATCTCGGTAAAGGGGTTACTGTCCCGCCTGTGCACAAGGGGACTGGCCTGCCTGTGCTTACACCCCCTCTCTCGGTCCCTCTGCTCTCGCTCAGTGGAAGGCGAATGAGAGGAATAGAACAGTGCGTTGTAGACAGGTGAAGTCTCCCCGCTTAGGCTATGTTGGCTGCCCAGGCAGGAGGAGAGCGGCGTGCTGGTGGGGTGGAGGGCGTTGGGGATTGGCGTGGACAGCTGGGGTGTTGTGGACAGGGGTAACTTGGGCAGCGATGCCGGGGGAAGGTTTGGTGTGGTTGGCGACGGAGTGCCATTGAGACGCTCCAGGCTGCTGTTGCCTCCTGTGTGATTCGAGTGGTTGGTCCCAGGGTAGTTGCCAGAGAGGGAGGCATGGGAGAGACCACCGAGAGGGAGGGGCAGATGTTGCTCTTCGTCTTCGCTCCCGCTGAGAAGGGCCAAACTCAGAGAGGGAGGGGGATCCATGGCAACCAGGCTCCAGCAGGTTTGTTTGTGCTCTGCTCCTCAACTCTGGAGTTTAGTTTGGAGGGAGAAATAGAAAGAGAGAGAGAGAGGGAAGAACGGATTATTATTTTATTCAGTTATTTATAACCGCATAAAATTAGCAGGTGAATGGGAGGCTGGGTTGAATGGGGGACTCCCCTCATATTAATAAACCAAGAATGGACTGAAAGTGTGGGGTGACACTGAGCTGTTGCAATGTTGCTTGAGGAGCTCATGCGGAAGATGTCTGTGAGAGGAAAAAGAGAAAACTGATGAACCTATGAACCCGTCCACATCTACTAATCGCTCTGAGCTCTCGCTCTCTCTATCGCCTTTTCTCTTCCTCCTTCTCTCTGACACCCCCTCCTCTCCTTTCGCTCCTTCCAGCAATATCTGTCACATAAATGCAAGCAAGAGTCTCTGTATTTTTTAAGAAACTTATGCAATGGTAGAATCCTGGCCTCTGGACTGACCTGTGACAAATGCAAGACTCATCACATTACCATTACTGCTTTGCATTATTTGGGCATTTGAGTTGCATCTAAAATACAAACTAGAAAGCGTCATTTTAATAATTCTGTACGTTTATGACCGTGTAGAAATAGTTAGCCTTCACATATAAATGACAGAGAAAGATGTTTAATGAAATGAAAATCAAACCGTCTCACTTACCTCTCTCCTGTCAGTCTATCTCCACCTTCATATGGCGATTTCAAAAGCAGTGCAACAATATTCCTCCACACTTTTTCTTTTTCATGTTGTCAAAATCATGCCAGCGTTTCTTCTTCGCTCCGTTGTCAAGCAGTGATTCCAGGTTTTTAATGAAAGAAGTGTGAACCGCTATTTCTTAAAACGAGACTAAAGCTGAACATGTGAACACCTGAACATGGATCGAGAAAAAAAAGCGGAAAATAAATTGCGGGGAAAGGATTTAGTGCGTTGTTTAATATTTCAGGAAATACATCCACCCGTTGTTTTAATTAGCATTATTAGCCTCCTGTGGAAAAAAGCGCTTTAAAGTATCATCTGCATATGAGTAAAGGTGAAAGTAGCGATAGTCTGATATTGTGTAGAAATGGATGCATGTCCTCCAGCTCTCACTCTGACAGCTCGTCTCTCATTCCCTCTTTCTCTCTCTCTCTCTCCCTCTCAACTTCTCTTTTGGGCTCCGTCTCTCCGCCCTTGTCCCTCCTCTCTGCTCCTCTCATTGGACACTCATCGCTGAACCAAACAAATAAGCTAAAGAACATTTAATTTAGAAAAACCACCTGCCTCCTCGATTGCTATTCCTACTTTCCTAGCATAAATTAAAAAAATAGAAAAAAATTAAAATAAAACATACATAAAACAACCAAATCAATCGAAATAAATAATGCAGTTCTGTTGAGGATGATGATGATGTTAATTATAATAAAGATGATGATGATTAACATCAATTCAATTATTATTTTATAGGACTACTTAAACGTGGATAAAGAAAATGTATTATTAAATAATAGGAAAGGAAAGGGAAAGGGAAAGGACGTGATTAGTGGCCAGGTATGGTTTCCCATACTAGGAATTTGTGCTCTGCATTTAACCCATCCAAGTG
>JAUCNO010001113.1:1827990-1845838 GCA_032353835.1 Enteromius viviparus | reverse complement strand
TTCTTAATGCCTGTTGAACATAACAGAGACATTTTATGATTATTACAATACATTTCTTACATACGGTTCCTTTAAATTAAAAAAAAAAATATTTCAAACATCAGTTTAACTTTTTACGTTGCAAATATTAAAACATTTATGCATTTGTAACTGCAGGTTAGCTTTCTGTGTCCCTCTAAGTTGCATTAAACTGTAAGTACATCTACATTGCAAAGATTAATTTTGTTGATACTGATTTCATTTACTTGGTAATAGCAAAAATGTAAAGATTTTATTCAAAAGATGATGCACACTTTCACAAAGAAAGGCGTAAAAGGTTAAAATGCCCAGAAAACTTACTGGAAAAAAGTTTGATTTCTATCACTATTCTATCACTGTGAACTGACCACACAGAATATGAAGAATATAAAAAAGAAATCAGCTGTCCATGGTAATCTTTAAGATATCAGCACACTCAACATTTATTTTTATTTTATTTATTTATTGTCAATATTGCATACCTCTAATTCATGTTATTTCATTTATATAATAATTTAATAATAATAATTGTACTAATAATACTTTTGACACCCATAAAAAAAAAATGTTTAAAGGCTGAAATGAAAAGTTTATCATTATATGAAACATTTTGTTTTAGTGGAAACCTGGATCTGAATTGCAAATTATGCATTTTTAAAGTAATTTTACAGTTTAATATAGTACTATAGAGATTACCCTCCCCTGCTCATATGGTATTTATTTTATTTTTGCAGGTCTTAAAAAGTCTTAAATTTAGCCTTAAAATCCTGCAGAAACCCTGTTTACAAGATCAGTACAAATTAATTTTATGTCAAAGTTAGAACAAACTTTTATATGTCAAGTGTAAGTGAGAGTCTTACATATTTTGACCCAATAAATTTTTTTACTTTGTTAGTGGTAGATTAAATAAATAATGTTAGTGGTAGATTAAATAAATTAAGTAATCCATTGAAGTAATATAAAAAAAAGTAATGTCTAGCAATTACATAATCTATATTTACTATGTCATTTTCAATGATTTTTTTTTTCTTAATGTAAATACGGAGAAAATTGCCTTTAAAGTTGTCCAAATAAGGTTTTTAACAATGCATATTACTAATTAAAAACTTAAGTTGTAATATTTACCGTAGGAAAATTACAAAATGTCTTCATGGAACATGATCTTTACTTAATATCCTAATGTTTTTTGGCATAAAAAGAAAAATCAATAATTTTGCCCCACACAATGTATTTTTGGCTATTTCTACAAATAGTGCTATTAGTGCACAAACAGGTATTGTGCTACTTAAGACTGGTTTTGTGCTCCAGTGTCACATTTTAATACTAATATATACAAAGCATATATTAACAGATATGCTTTGACAATTTCAGTAGATTTGTAAATCTAAAATTAACATTTTGCATGTGGAAAAATCATGAGATATAAACCTGTTTGAGTTGAGGGGTGCTTCATAAGCAGCTTGCTGTATGGCATATTCCTGGTATCCTCTTTTCATTGCTGCCTCCTGAGAACCTTCGTCTGCAACATTAGTCTGGGTGGATGGTTCGGCTGGAGCTGCTTCAATAGGAACTATTTTTGAGGCACCTGCAGTAAAGCAAAACTTAGTTAGCTGAAATGCTTACCTCAACATTTAAAGCACCTGACATCACAAGTACATCTCACCAGGCATGGCCTCGTGACTGGTGAGGACCACACTAATAATAGGGTTTTTGTTGCCGCTTGCTGATTCAGGGTCCTTTGCACTGGACAGCTTATCTGTCCTCATCGCGCGAGCTTTCTTTGGTGTCCTCTCTTTCTCCTCCTCTTCATCACTGATTTTATTTGCATCATTATTATTACCTGGGCAATAAAGTTGGCAGGTGAAATGTGTGGCAGTTCAGAAAGCAGAAAAAGCAACGTTACATTTGTACCATTATACTCTTCATCATCCGCTGCCTCTTTCAGTCCTACGAAACAAATGTGTTTGGAGATTTGTCGCCTGTTGCTGAACACACGGTTGCATTTCTTGCACTCCAGATCACTGCCATCCTCACTGGGCTCTTCAGCTACTGCCAGCGGTTGTGTTTCAGGGGACTCTTTCTCCAGCTGACTGGGTGCACTTTTCTGGATTTTATCTGGTTGAACTTTCTTAGTGGAGCCTTTTGGTCTTCCACGCTTTCTTTTCACAACAACTTCTGCAAGATAAACAAGACATTCTTGTTTTCCAATGCTTTTAAAATTATTTTTAAAAACTAAAGATAATAAAGTTTTATCACAATTAGGAAAATTAACCTTAAATGCTTAAATGAGATTGACATGAAGAAGCGTTAGATTTTACAGAATGTAAAAATCCTGCCTGAGGTATGGTGTTGTGTCTTTGAAAAATCAATAAATGTACAATACAGCCTAAAATTGTAAGTGTTTGAATCTTAATAATGCCCAATACAGGTTGAGTTCAGGGTTCAGTGCTGCTTACCTGAACTCTGTGGCTCCTGAGTTGTTAAAGGCTTAAGTGCTATAATAAAAGTGTCAGGATCACCTCCTTCGTCGGAGTGAGTCTCATTAACATGAGACAGCAGCAATGGTTTACTGGGAGAAAACAAGTTGCATATTTTGCACATGAAGAGTGATGAACCGTCTGTGAATATAAAAACAGCAACTTAAGTCTTCATTCGGTTTATTGTTACTAAAATTGTGCCCATGTGAAAGGTACAAAGTCTCTCCTAAAGAAAACATTTGGCTTTTAATTTGCAAAGTAGATGATTAATCATGCATCCTTCAAAACGTAGCATACGTACTACTACGCATGTTAGTTTAGCTAAATTATATAAGCCGTATTCAAAAGCATCAGGGAGCCCTTTCAAAATAAGAGCGTCTAAATATGTTCGGTTTAAACACTATATATTTATCGACACTGATATTAATATGCATGTTGATTAGTAGTTGCAGTTTCATTTTTTAGTCATTACAACACTCTCAATTTATCTGCGATATGGATCTTTTAATGGATGCAATACGTTAGATGTTATGCAACAATACATTTCATAAACCTGTTAACGTTACTAAACTGCACAACAAGGATTTTCCAAGAGCGAAACCGTGTAGCATTACAGTTTGACTATGTTATTAAAGCCCCGGGTTTTTCCAAAAGGAAACCAAAAATATCTCATTTTTGTAAACTCGGGACCAGTTTCGTGTTTTTTTCTCTTAGGCATTGGAAATGGTTTTCATTAAATAAGCTGACGTTTATGCTTAAAGAGTTGGAAAGGGTATTATAAAGAATTGTAAAGCGGACATAAAACTGAATTTATGCATATAGCCTCCTCTAGTAAAAGTAACTTTAACTGGTGCGAGCCACTAGTTTTACCTAATTTATTTGTCTCCTTATCGAATCGTCGGAACAAGCCGTTTCCTCGGAGCGCAGCTATTCTGAAAATCAGGCTTTTGCTTACCTGCTTGCACCGAATCCATTCTTTTTAAATCAGCAATAAGTAAAACATCATCGCAAATGATTCAACCGTTGTTTACAGCGCCAGAGCGCAATTTAAAGGCATTCATTATACTTAAATTACTTCTGCAGAGGTTTCTGTCGAATCTGCGATAACAAATATGGCGGATGGATCTTCGTCTTCAAGCAAAAAAAAAGCAGCATCCGCGTCGAAGCGCGCGCCACCCGCGGCCTGGAGTCCAGTTTTGCCCTACTTGGGTGATTTTGGAGGTTAAACTTGCTATGTTCTTGTAATCAGTAATGCGACATTCAGAGATGTTTCCCTAAAGTGAACATAATGTTTAAACCCTCATAAAAAAGAGAGAACTGTGCATGTAAACGCCACTGACTGCCATGGTGCATTATTAAAGAAACTCAACACCAAATCAATAATTATTAATAACAATACACATTTTAATTATTAGTGTTTATTTGGGTAAATAGCATTTACAATTAACAGAATAAAAATAGCTTAAAAGTAAACATTCGACTTTATCAGTCACATCCTTTCAACGTTCATGTTTTTTTCCCATCATAAAGTATCCTACAATGCCAGAGGAGCTCCAGTCAGTCACAGCAAACACCCTCCCCCCAGCCTCGTTTGCAGATTACAGCTGAGTGTAGGATGTTTACAACGACTACACTAGAATAGTACCAAGTTTACCACAGTAAACATTATACACTTCAACAAATCCTGATGGCACATATATAAACGAGTTAACACAGGCATGGCTTTGTTATTAAGTTACAGTTTTGTTCTTATACAACATTTAGGAGGCAGTGCTGTTTAATTAAACATCAAGACGAAAGAACTGGACGATGACAGCAAACATCCAACTGAAAGCTTGTTTTACGAGTAGCACAGCTTCCAGTCGGGGATGTTTACAGGCATGAACAACCAGCATAAAAAACGACACACAGATAATTAACATAAATAAAAATCAATGAATTTATACATGAACACCAAGGAAATGTTTGTGGTGAGTTTGCTGCCCCCTACTGTCCACACGAGCAGAGAAAATCCAGCAGAAGCCGAGTTGAAAGTTAAAGGTCCCCTCTCCTTCACGTCAATGACAAAGGCACCGCGACGAGGATGAAGACCTTGCGGATCTGAACAGAGCCGAGGTCTAGTCAGACATTTCATGCCAATGTGCGTGCGGCGATTTAGATCAGTTTTGCGTCTTCAGCACAAGTTACACGTTTAAAACAACGACTGGAAGCGCGGTCTCTACATATGAGCATCACCGTGAATAACAGCCCGAGTTTGAGCGACACAAAACAACAGTAGTAACAAAAACCCTCGTATTTGTAGACTGACATTGGCTCAACCTTGTTTCTCTGCTTGGGAACGGGAAAATCGGTCAATTTAGAGACAGTCTCGAGCACAATCCACCGCGCGTAAAGCTTTGTAATAATAATAAGAACTTGCAGCAAGTAAGCTTGTGTTGCTATCAGCTACCAAGTTGGGTGAAGAGGAAGCAAACAGTCCAGCCATAGCTGCACTGCATTTTACACTCGCAAAAGCGATCTAAAGCCACCCGGGCGTTGGGTTTGTGTCTAACACAGCACTGAGAGTTAGCAAAAGTCATTCTGCTTCTAATCGGAACAACAGCACGGCTAACTAACGGTAGCTATGCTCTACAGCTTTGCTCCAATTTACAGACAAAACTAGCATGGACTGTCCTTCCCGCCGCACCAGTACCTCGTAACATATGGGTAACGTTATCCTGTTCAATTTAGACAAAGCACCGCCGTTCAAGCGATAACGCGATTAAACCCACAGTTTATTACTGATTTCCTCCGGCTTTTGCTGCTAAAAACCCTCTAGTCTCCGCCATTCCGAGCCTGTTTCCTTCCGTCTCTGGCTTGTCTTTAGTTTGACCTTTAGTTACCCGACACTAATATTGACGTAATTGTCATGGTAACAGGATCCCGCCTTCTACGTGCGGCCGTGTGCGTCCATGAAAGTTGCTGATGATGGAGGGGGGGAAAAAACCTGGATAACAAGGAATCTGTTGTCATTGTGATTAAAGATAAAAGGTTTAATGACACGAAAACATCATGGAGTAATATGACATTGACAGTCAAACTTTTTTGTATCACCCGCATTTTGGGCAAATTACTGCTTAAATGACGATTCAAACACGATTTGAGACACGATGACCTTTATTGGAAGTTTACAGTTGCTTTATGCAGAAGCTGATATTAAAGTATGCACACGTACGACGTAAAAGGTCAAAGAAAGTCACATTCGTAAGTTTTGCTGCAATATATTTTTACATAGCGGTCAATACATTCTCCATGTATCTGGGTGCGACCTTGTATTTTCACATGAGTAAAATAAGCTGCAACTCGGGCACAGCGGTTTTGATACAGTATGATCACTCCTATATAGTCACTGCAGGCCCTAAATATTAGTCAGATCAACCCCATTCACTGGTGTGTGTTCTGAAATTAACTATTAGCATTGGAAGAGGAGTTATTGCTAATTAACACCCATGCTATAGATAGACTTTTGTAGGCAAAAGAAAAAAGACCTGTGATCACAGCAGTGTGTATGTGTGATTCACTCACTTTATATCAAGCATCTGTTTCAGCGTATCTTTATGTGTTTCTCACTGAATGTAAGTGTGTGTGTGTGTGTTTATGTCCTAAGCAGGCAGCTCCAAAGCAACTTCTTCCTCTCCATCTCCTCGGTTCGCACGAATCTCCATGAGCGTCCGGGCAAATTTGCTCCAGTCGTCTGTATGTGGCACAGCCAACTGCTAAAGTAGACAGATACAAACGTCTTTGGTATCACATCTTCACGGTAGAGCACAATTGGTGACTGTTTAAAGTTTGCACCTTGTTTGCTCAGTCTATGTATTTGAATTTTAGTGCAAATATTTATAATTCGTCTGAATATTACAGAGGGATAAATGTGTCTGTATACTTATAATGTAGGTGTTATTACCTCTCCCACATCATAGATCCAGACACGGCCCTCTGAATCACCCACGGCCACCTCTCTGCCCCCCGATGCCCATTTGACCCGGTTCAGCGCACACCCTCCCTCCACTGTCACACTTGCTGATGGCACCTAGTACACACAAAAAATATTGTTTTAGGAACAAAAATATAAGTTTGGAAACACAATTAGTCGTCTAATTTAGATCAAGCACACAGACATTAATTAAAGTTTGACTTGTCATGCTGGATATTACAAGTTTAGTGTAATTTGTTAATGGAGGATTTGTGGACATGGTAATTTATTTAGATTTGTACTGTAACAATTATTGTTTCCCAATTACAGAGTCCCAGCAAAAAATTTTTGGATATTTAATTTAATTTAATTTATTATGTTATTATTTAATCATTCCATGAATTATGAGTAAATCATTTAATCTAAATTCTTACAGTTTAATGCTATTATGAGGTCCTTTTAATTACAAAATGGTCGTTGTAGAATTCATATTATTATAGTGTAATTCAAATGTATCCTTTTTTTTAATTTGATTTGTCATTATTTAACAAATTGCACTGAATGAAATTGTTTTCACAATATTGTATACAATTCTGGGTTCATTAAGATTTGTTTATTAAATAAATTATTATTTTATTACGCAAGGGTGAATTACATTTATCACATGTGACAACAAGACTGTTTTGCACTGTTTAATACTATATATATATATATATAATATAATTTATTTATTTATTCATTTTTTGGTAACTTTTTCAATGAAAAATTCCTGAAAAAGTATTATGGTTCCAAATATATATATTTGTTTGTTGTTATTATTCTGGAATAATAGAACATTCTGATTCGAAATTTCCAGAATAAATCATTTAAAATATACCAAAACAGATTTTATAATTATATTTCATAATTACTGTTTTTACTGCATTTTAATCAAATAAACACAGCCTTGGTAAAGCATAGATGTCTTTTAAGAACATAAAATTTGTACTTACCTTACACCTACCTGTATGCATGTACACAGCGTGCAGTGCATATATTGTTTCATTTAATATTTTAAATTAATAGGAACTTAATTTATTAATTAATTTAATTACTGGCAACAGATAACACATTCTCCAAAAATTGGATGACATCTGGGATAAGTTTAACCCTAAGTGGTGGGTCCTCTCATTCTAATATTAATTAAAGTATGAAATGAATGCTTTTCTTATATAACACAGAAGACAGATTACTTCTGTTAAGAATGTAATGAGCTGCGGTGCTCCAGACCTCTGTGTAGTTGTTGAGATTCCAGAGGTCCAGGCGGCCATTGCCATCCACTGTAGCAAAGAGGGCTGGATGCACTGGAGACCACATGACATCGTAAACATAGTCTGCATTGTCTTCAAAGGAATACAGGGGCTTGTTATGCTGTCAGAGAGATGGGAATAGTTATATCATGCTACATGATCGAAATACATATTGAGCAACACACAAATTCCAAAACAACTCTTACTTTGGTTGACCACAGTTTGACCGTCCAGTCAAATGAGGAAGTGGTAAAGAGGTGGGAGAAGTCGACGGGACCCACAGCGTTATGGCAGCTGATTCCAGTCACAGGACCCTGATGCCCGTCAAACATTTCCCCAATACCAGCCTTACTGCATGGGATGAGTTAAGCAAGTTCACAGTAATACAGTAGTCAAGTTGTTTGCGTTTCGATTTTAATATACAAGAATACTCAGATATAAAAATGTTGTTAATAATGTTATGTTACAGGAATGGCTGACCTTCCATGGCGGGAAGCTGTGTAAACGGTGCCCTCCTCACTTCCTACCACATAGTTATTCACATCACTCGCAGGGAAGGCCATACAAGTGACGGCCACCGGTTTAGACTTGTTGTAGATCAGCTCCATACTCTCCTGCAAGTTGCAGCAGAAATAAAACGTATTGTTTAATATCACTGAAATCTCGAATGACAATAATTCAATCTGTGTAAATGTGTTATCTGGACACCTGAGGCTGCGAGAGCATGTCCAGACTCCAGGAGCACATCTTGCCATCTGTGGATACTGTGATCAAGTTGTTGGCATTCTGCGTTCCGACCACATTCACACAGTATACAGGATGCTGCAAAAGACACATTTAACATTGTTAAATTGTTTCCTTTTAAGGAAAGACTGTGATAAGAATATTTTTCCAAGACTAATAAGGCTTTGTCTTTAATTCTCATAAGATGCATTTTGCAAAGTCTCTCAGGAATATCTTGAGGTTGAGTGCAGCTCTTCAGTTTCTGGGTCACCTCAATGACCTGGCAACATTAGTGTTTTCAGTTCAGGTTTTTAACTGTTAAACCACTAACACACTGCATTGCACTATTAATCATTTGTTCTGTACTTACTGTGTGTGCAGTTGCAGACAGGGGCGTCCGTTGCACTGGGGTCCTCCTGTGACTTCGATTGTCCCACAGTGCTATCTGTCCTGAGTAAGTGCCTCCAATCACCAAGTTGGGATGAAACTGAGCAAAGCCAACTGACATAACTGAAGACTATAAAGGAAAACCATAAAATGCATTATTGGTTGAATGTACCAGTAATTTATGGAAGCCCGTTTCTGCCACTGAATAAACAATGAAAAAAGGTTATTGCGACTTTTTATCTCATAATTTATTTTCTCAGAACTGCGAGATAAAAAGTTGCAATGTCAGAATTCTGATTTTATAACTCACAATTATAATAAAAAAGAATTGTTAGTTTGTATCACACAATTTTAAGAAAATATGTCACAGTAACCTTTTTTATTTTGTATTCAGTAGTAGAAATGGGCTTCCATAGTAATTACTATTTTATAGTTATTGTTTTGGCAAATATAATGCTAATTTGCCCTCCATCACGGTCAATTTGCACAATGTGAGCATGCAGACAATGAGCTGAGCAATGAGAGTTGATTTAGAAATGACAAGTATTACTCATGCAGACAGCATTTGAAAGCTCTATTGTTTGTGTATTTTAATAATAGAAATTCAATTTAGATTCAGTTTCTTCATTAAAAGCTGATTACTCAAACACATGCTCAGCGTATAATAGTGTAAAATAGTATTACAGTATATTGAAATGCTGCTCAAAGGAATATTCGGGCATTGAGGGTTATTTAATAAGAAGCAATGGGAATTCAAACCTGACAGTGGAATATGTATTCGGGGGTCATCTTCTTAAACTTCATATTCCAGACCAACACAACTCCATCTGGCTCATGAGGTGTATCCTCATTAGTGTTGTATGAGGCCACTAGCAATTCAGGATACTGCAAATAGAACATGTGACTGAATACAACGTCTCATAATGTATTGTTGGCTATTGCTACAAATATACCAGTGCAACTTATGACTGGTCTCATGGTCCAGGGTCACATATGTTACATCCTATTATCACGACGTGTGTAATCATGATCTAAACATGACATCAATGTTTCCCACACTGGGCTTTGTGAAAACATTGCAGGGGGTTTGTGAATTTGTGAAGCTAATCATTATTCTGATAATGTAAACTTTATATAAATAAATGCGTTCTAAATGTGTATGAATCATGAGGATTTTTAGAATTAAAATTTTTCTACTAGAACTAGACTTTTTTTTTTACAAATAATTCACAAGCGCTGTGTGAATAACATAAAATCATGTCATTGAACGGAAATCTGATTATAAGCATCATAAACTAATACTAGGGTCTGATTATGTAGAGTAAATGTAATCAGTTACTAACCAGCACTGCGTTATTAACATCATATATTAATAAATTACCTGTGGTGACCAATCCAAGGAAGTGACAACTCGATGTTTGGACCAATGCTCATCATAGAAATGTCGATTAAAAGACAAGTTTGATCCCGCTTGCATGTCCCTGATAACAAAACAAACCTTTGCATTCTGGCACAATCATCCAAAACAATTTACAGTAAGTTTCCCAGGAGTCACTTGAGGTTGAGTGCACCTCTTGAGTTTCTGGGTCACCTCATTAAACCTGATTCAAATCATTAAGCGACCATCATCCTACTTTAGGTTAAACAAACCTGTCTAGTACCATCTAATGAATCATTTTCTGTGATCATGTGGGACTCTGTGTATGTTTGACATAAGTTACATAAGCCTCAGCTGACCCTTCTTTGTCCTCCATATCTCGCCCACTGTAGTCAAAGAAAATGTCCGTATCCTCGGCCAGCACACGCTCCATTACACGGATACTTCGGTCGAAGAAAAACAGGAAATCCTCTGAGTGAATAATCTGCTCTTTTTCCTCGTTGGTCAGTTCTCTAGGTTGATCTAAGACACACATATTTATACAGCTCTGTATAGATGTTATATGTCTTTTAAATGTATTTATTTGTTTTCAAACTGATTCTTCTTGCCTTCTTCGGCCTCCTGAGAGTTCTCCTCCTCCAGCTGCTGTGGCACAGACTCAGATTTGGTCACTGACTGCTCCTCATCCTCCTCCTCTGTGGAAAACAGTCATTGGAAAGTTTAAGCAGCGGGGCATTTGTTTTGTCTGTAAAGCCTCTGTTAGGTTTTAAATCCACATTAATTATTAAGCAGAAATAAAAACAGCTCTTTACCTTCAGGCTGATCAGATGCGACAGGAGTCTGTGTCTCTTTAGAGTATGTCACCAGTTCTTTTGGCATGAAATCAATCTGAACAATTTTTGATGCACCAAGCCTTTGCATCCTGCACCTAGTAAAGCAAGCCCAAACTATTTTAATGTGTTGTTTTTATTTAGTTTGTTGTTGTTTTTTGCCCTGCACCTCTAAGCATTTACTTATGATAAGAATCTATGGAAGTCAATGGGAACCAGTGCAGTGCAGAAACTGTTAAGTTTCCACACTGTTCTTCTTTAATGTTCAGCAGAAGAAAGAAATTCATATATGTTTGGAACATCTTGACGGTGAGTAAATGGCAGAATTGCCGGTTTTGGCTTCATTCTAAATGATGCATAATAATGTGAATGGAATATGAGAGGTGGCAGTCTCACCCATGAACCGAGTCTGCAAGAAGCTGAAGAGCTGAGGGGTCGGTGTCCCACTGTAACGTCCTAGAGAGGTCAGAAGAATACATCATACATTGGTTAGAAGGGATAAAACTAAGAGCGTGCATGATTAGGTCCTGCAGCTTCACCAGCAGTGCATAACCCTCTTTCATGCATGATTACATCTCTTAGATGAGATCACATATAGACTGTGGCATCATACTCTAAACCAGCTACAACAGAAGCACATCCACTGATGGGTGATGCATCAACGAATGCCAGGATCTAATAATGATAACATCAACAGTTCTCCTTACCGATATCTGATGTCCCCAACAAAAGATGTAGGGAAAAGGAAAAATATTAGACTTAGTCTGAAGGTGATTGCACAAATAAAATAAATAAAATAGCTTAAAACTTCATGACTGTACAAGAGATAATATTATCCATCAAATAATTTTATCATAAATAATGCATTGTTTTAATTCAACTGCTATCAGTCTCATATTCTTTAAAACAGGAATTTCTGATGTCAAATACCCCCAAATATGATGATCATACTGAGACCCTATTCTTAAAATATGAAATCAATTACTATATAAAGAGTATTTTGTATAGTGCAAAGAAAAAAAAACTATAAAAAGTTATTTTATTAAAATAATTAAAATATTATCTTACAAAACAGCTGAATATTTGTATTTTTTAGATCATTTGTAATATCGTTAGATGTATAAATCTGAAGAAAAATTCACAATGTTTTTTTTTACATTTCTGCTGTAAACTTTAACATTTCTAAAAGCATTTCTAAAAATATATATAATTTTTTGTTCTCCTGAGATTTGCCATAGACCTCCTAGAACATTGGTAGAATTCTGTTTGAAAACTCCTACATAAACATCCATATATCAGTGAATATGAAAATATTTCAATATGGATTAAGATTATCTGTACAGTAGCGTATATAGTCTGTTGTAGAGTTCATACCTTCCCACTGTCCCTCCATCTATGGACTCCTGACTTCCAGTTTCACTGGGTGGGCTCACTGATTGCGAAGAGGGAGACATAGGGGTTGGGACTAAATAATGAAAATAACAGGTATCCCATGTTAAAAGCTGCAGTGGCTGCACTGATGGCCAGCAGTGGCAGACACAGGCAAATCAAAATGAACAGAATGGATTGAAATGGTCAAATCAAAGAGAAAAAAATCCAAAAGGAAAAACAACAGGAGAGATTGTCAAGCGAATTTCACTTCTCTCTATAATATATTTTAGTCATCTCATCGAGTTATGTAATTACAATTTTTCATCAAATACCACCTTATAAATCTAACTGAGTTTAAGTCAAATCTGCTTTAAGTACAGCCAAAGTGTAAACGATAGGAGTTCAATAAACTGTATATAAAATACCGTAACGTCTTTAAATCATACTGTACAGTAAAAAGTGTAGTAATGGTTTTTGGGAATGAATCCATGACCTTACTTATATATAAATCTGAAATGACCTAAAATCTGATCGGTTTTACATATAGCAAAAATTTGAGAGAGGTCACAAGACATTCCCGCAAAGAAGATCCCAAAAACAAAAGAAAACATTGGACTCAAATACAGACCAAAGCAACATGCCCTTTATATAAAAAACAGCAAAAACCGGTCTAACATGGATCATACTCTTGTGAAAAAGAAGTGTGCTTACTTATATTGAACGTGCACCTCAAACAATATGATATTTAAAAAAACTACACTTGATGATTTTAACTGCAGCTGATATTATTCATAAAAAATACCACTTAACTGTAATCGAAAAAGAATACACTTTTATGTTTTTAACCCACTAATTACTGTATGCTTCAAAGTTCATTTATTAATGTGCTGACTAATGTACTAAAATGTAAACTACTTGATTATTTACAACTGTAGTGTGTCATTCGATATTACATTTCAAGTTAATATATTTTAAATGTACTAAATTGAAAGTTCACCATTGCAAGTACCTGATATAAGTTTTTGCATTACTATAAAAGCTTGCCAGTGCATTCAGCAGTACCTTTCACACATATTTTAAAGACACTAGAAGTAATTATGAAAATACATGTAAAAAGCATTATACTTTATATTTTAATTAATTAGCCAAAACATTTATTTTTTATTATATTGTATATTATATATTATATTAATATTGTAGCAATACTCAAAAAAAGGTATATTAATTATTCTCTTTTTAAAACTATATTGTACTTCTTTTTCACAAGTTTAGAGGAAGCCCTGATATAGCACTACAGTCTACTGAGTGAGATTTTTTTTCTTTTGCATAATACAACACTTTTGCTGATTCCTTCTCCCCATTTCATTCAAGCAGGTGGCATGCACGTTTATAAAGATGCATCTCACACACATTATGTCCATGCAGACAGCTGTATCACATACCTAAAGGTGGTTCTGGTGAAATCCCGATGCTCTGCAGGAGCGCCTCTGTCTCTCTTCTCTTTCTGTCCAGGTCTGAATCTTCTGACACATTCTCGGCCCTCTGAAGCGTCTCAGACTGCATCACAGATCAATCATTGAGTGCCACATAACATATTAGCAGGTGATAAAATTATAAATGGCTATGATATCCAACAAAAACAGCACCTACCTCTTTTTTCTTTCTCTCTTCCTCCTTTCTTTTCTTCTCCTCTCGAATCTGGGCTAAGCGCTGCTTTTTGCGCTCAAGCTCAGCTTTCAGGTCACTTCTATCAGCCATCTTCTGTGTCGTTCAATCTAAGTATAGTACGAACAGTTTTAGTTTTAATTTTAGCACTCGTGCATGAAAATTGTCATGCTTTAACATACATTAACTATGCCACACAAACTTTAGATGGGGGAGGGACACATTAGAGGTCATCTTTCAATTCGTAAAGGTATGTTCTGTTTACATTATGTATTTGGGTGAAGTTAAATCATCCAGCTTGATTTTAACCTTTACTGAGAAGAACAGCCTTTATGAAACCCTGTTAGTCTAATGGACACTGAACCATACTGTGTCTGAATGAAAACTAAAATAACATTAACTGACAAATTTACTTTAAAAATAAACGCAAGGACACATGTGTAATATATTAACAAATTAACAAACGAATACAAACTAAAATGCGTAATTTAAACTTGTTTGTGAATCTGTTTGGTGAACCTCCGACACGTAGAATTGGAAATGGATGTGTAAAATTAGATTATAATACACTGCACACTATCCTTATACTCTGCGATGAGAAATTAGGTGATTGTAGTCTATAAATGCACAACTGACCAGAGATTTAAAAAAGAAAACATGTAAACTACAAACAAAATCCTGTTCATTCACAAAAGACTGTCGTTGCATTTCAATGAATGAAAGCATTGATATAGTCCGCAACAAAGCCTGTTGCAAGCTATGGCAAACGTAATAATTGAACTATACCGTCTTCTTTATTTCGACCCAACCAGGACAAAGTCTGCCGCGTTCTGTCGCGTAAATGCTGAAATAAAAGGTTGTAAATCTACACATGAGCATCAACGGCTAAATGAAAACACAAAGCATCACCAGTTCACTTCAGTCTCATCAGCACCCAAAGCCGGAAGTGCTGAATGCCGCCGATACGTCATCAACGCCTCCCAGCAACAACGGGCAGACAGACGGCGTTTCGTCATCAGAAATAAGACGAACGTTTTACAACTTAACAACGAGGTGTATAAACAGAAAACAGTCGAATATGTTTATAAGCATAGCTATATAGGTTTACGACGCCACAAAAATAGTCTCGTCTTTACATTTTTTTTTGTTTAGAAAAAATGCTCAAGACTAATCAATAGTGACAGTAAAGCTGATTATAACGTTACAGAGCATTACTATTGCAAATAAATGATGTTCTTTTGAATATACTATCAAAGTGAAAATTATATGACGGTTTAAGATCATGCGACACTGCTGAGGGGTTAAAAACATTCAAATCAGCTTTTCATTACAGGAACACTTTCAATTAAAAACATTACATTAAATTAAATATTTAAATGCAATCAAAAGTAAATAAATAGTTACAATTTTTCAATTATATTTCATATTTTATTAAAATTTATTGACATTTTTCATTTTTAAATACAAAAACATGAGAAAGATTATACAAAAAAAAAATAAAAAAAATAAAAACACAAACAAAATACATTTACAAAATATTAAAACTATTATAAGAATAAATCTGTCTAGGTCCAGATTAGAGTCACTGTAAAGCAAACGGAAAAGAGGCATGCTTCTCATATGATCTTTCAGATCCTCTTTAACGTGTCCCTGATTCAACACACTGGTTGGCGGTGACCATGCTGTCAGTGAGAGTGTACAGAGCTGCTCGAGGGTGAGATGAAGTCAGTCGCTCTGACTCTGGCAGCTAATTTCATCCTCAGTTCTCTGATTTCCTGCAGCAACACCCTTTCCTTAGAGTCAAGCTTCCCTCGGCCACGATCTAAAGACACTATAAAGCAGCAGTCCACATAAGAGAGATCTTTTCACTTGTTGCTTCATTAAATCATGTTTGGTTATAATAATACTCACAGCCAGTAGAATGGTCTGACTGGTTGATCAAGGAAATGTTGGTGGTCTCGCTCTGGGTCCTGTGCACCAGGCCTCTCGATGAGCAGGGAGATCTCCTTTGATGATCTACAAACAAACAAATAACTTGGTTACCTCTTGTTATCGTGTAAAGTTTAATAGACTTTTTCAATGGATTGTATCCTCACAAGGAGGTCATTTTGTTTCAGCAAAATCCTTTATGACATGTTTGTCTTTACTCACTTAATGAGTCCTCTAGACTCTTTTGCAGCTTGCCATGATGTTTCTCAGTCTCTTCTGTTTCCTGAGAGATAAGTGACCTCCGCTGGGCGTTAACAGTGGCAGCCACCCGTCTTTCCTCCTCCAGTGTAGCTTTCTTAGCTACTACATCATCCCACTGAGACCAAAACAATGTCATTGGGTTTTTTACATGTTGCATTGAAAGAAAACTGTATTTTTTATTAATTTTTTCTACCTGAAACACTAAAGGTGCAGTCCCATTTACCACTGTCATTGGAAATTTTGCATGTGGGTGAAGTTTTTCCCACACTGATTTCATTACAGTTTGAGCTGGTCACGTGTGGATTCACCACATTGACCAGCAGAAAGCGGCTTGGTTTAAAAGTGACTTCTGTTTTAGTTGTGCTACATACATCACTACCGTACTGGTAGGGCTGGGTATCGCTCAAAACATTTCGATACTGATACCTTGAATTTGATACTGGTTCCTGAACGATACCTTTTTTGATACCAATTTTATGAAATCAGTTTCAACAAAATTACATTATCACAATAAAAAAATAAAAAATCAGCTTGTTGACAGTTATACAGACTTAAAGCCTCCTGAGCCACTGCATGGGGAAAAAATCCAACACAATAAATCAGTTAAAATTAGTTTTAATTAAGTTCAAGTAGTTTTCAGTTTACAAATCTGTTATGTTATTTTTACACTACTGCATTATTATTTATTTTTACAATAGACTTATAATTTTCCCCTCAAAAACTTTTGCATTTAATTTAAGGCATAAAACATTTGTCTTTTAATTAATGAAGATTTAATTTTATTGTTGGAAATAAAGGGGGTTTTATATTACAGTTTTTAATAATTTTTGTAGTAGCCTATTATGTACATGCTACTGAACAATAGTCATATATTTCTGCTGCCATGACCAAACCAAAAAATGCTCTTGAAGTAACCCTCGAAGCAGTACTGGAGACGTTATTTATGTAGCCTACTGTATATATGTCCTCATTTAGTGAGATGCAAGACGTTAATATCGCCGGAAGAATTATGCACAGCTAGTAAACAAAACAGTGCATCTGCAATAACCATTAACACAGAGACACGCATAATTCATATTTTTTGTGGTAAAATATTGATAAGTACTATTGAAAGCATTAGTGTGCTCACTTGTGTTTGAGGTGCGCACACGTTTATGTGTGTGTGTGTGTGTCGGAACTGTGCTGTGCGCGATACAGAGAGCACAACAATGTAGAGACAGAAATAATGTGCAGTTGTGTAAATGATATAAATAACAAGGCTATTTAACACACTTCTTGTCAAACACACTGCTGCAGTGTTATTGGCTCACTGACGTTGATGAGACTAACCCCTATAAGTATCGAAATTGGATACCGAACGACGAGACATTTTTTCAATACTCTGTTGTATCGAGGCAATTCGGTCGCTACCTAAAAAGTAGGGATGCTCCGATCACGATCGGCCAATATGTTTGCGCGCTTTGTCAGTAAAGCCGGTCCTGTAATCAGCGGTAAATGCCATCAGGTGCTTGATTTGACATTGAGCCGTATATACTACACACAGCCGTTGTACACTGACGAGCTGCGCA
>JAUCNO010001113.1:1772041-1822026 GCA_032353835.1 Enteromius viviparus | reverse complement strand
TTTTTCTTTTTAGATTCTGTCTCTCACAGTGGAAATGCACCTATGCTGAAAATTGTAGACCCCTCCATGATTTTTAAATAAGAGAACTTGCAAAATCACAAGGTGATCAAATACTTATTGACATTACTATATATATATATATATATATATATGTGTGTGTGTTTTGCCACAAACTTATGGTAGTAGAAGTTGTAACTACATCATCTGACCACAAAACACATCTGTCTTCATTGACAGTCACTCAAAAAAAGAATATATGGAAACCCTAATGGATTGCTTTCTCCAGGAAGCATAGCCTCTCTGGAATGTATCATGTATATTTATTTTCACTTTGTCCTCAGGAGTGGCAGGACTACCGGCTAACATGGAACCCAGATGAGTTTGATGGCATGAAGAAAGTCCGTCTTCCCTCCAAACATATTTGGTTACCTGATGTTGTTCTTTACAACAAGTAAGTCTCAAAGATCTACCCTATTTGGCTCTTGGTGTATTTACTTTACTTATCTAGTCAGTTTATCGCTGTCATTATCATATCTGATCTTTTCTTTCCGTCACCTGTTCCCTGCCACTGTCATTAAAGGATAGATAACATCCCTGCTTATCAGTCTTTGTTTCATTAGCAGTGTTTTCGTGTCACATTACATGACCTCACTGTAAATGAAGCATCTTCCTCCTCTTTCACTGTCAGTGAAAGTTGTTTTAAATCCAACCTAATTAACACCAGCCTCCATCCTGTGTTTGTCTTTATGTTTCATTGACACCCACAAACAGGCCCTCTCTGAATTGCTCTCAGTATTCATGTTCCATTTCCTACTATTGTTATGATATTTTCTGGATTATGTACCTAGCAAATGTGATGTGTCTGCACCAAATGCCTGAAGTAAACAGTTAGATAAGGCACTTACATTTGACGTGAACAGGGTCAGGCAGTCAATATTAATACACACTGTATTAAACATATTGCCAAAAAATGTGATCTTTATATGTAGAGATGAACAATATCTTGCCATATGACAGTTCTGGGTAACATTGCTTAAAGTTGCAATATCCTGTCTTTCAAGGCCATGTGTTTGATTCATACTTTAGCAAGTGCACAAGCTGACAAAGTGTGTCTTTTTAATACAACGTGCCATCTGCTAAATGTACACGTTTAAATTTCTGTTGCTATGATTATGTCAGCTTGCAAACATTCACGCAATACTGTATGTGCAATGATACCAGAAACTGAAGTTACAAAACTGTATAGCACTATTTATATAAAGCATTTTCTATCTACAAATTGTATCAGTAATACATAACCAAAACTTTATTTATAATAGCTTTGACAGTTTTGGCAGTTTTACTTCAATACTAATAAACCTTAGGAAAATGAATGAGTAAATGAATGCAGTTGCTTTTTATGTTACTGTATTAATTTAAAATGATGAGTGACGAGTATAAGTGGGACACTTGCACTTTTGCGGTGCACCTGCTTTAATTTGTCATCAGAGTTTGGTTCATTTGGATAATGTTAATGCTGTTTTCTGAACCTCTGATACCCGGATCCAGTATACAGTATAACTAGTGCAGTTAATGTCTCATGTGAATGCGCAGTTGTTTTAAGTGAACTGCTACAGTATTGATGACATATAAACTGGTATTATGTTTATGTATTGTGTTTGCAGCATAAAAACATTTCATTTTCTGCCAGCAGGTGGTGCTTTCTGAACGGCAGAAATATAGCATTCTCCTCTGTACAAAAAACAGCAGCACCTGACTTTGAAACAAGTGGTGCTTATACTTAGTTAAAACTGCATATCCATAAATGTTGGCACTCTAGCGGTTAATAAACAGAAATGTGAGCATCTTGCAGAAGAACATTGCAGCCGGAGCTACTTCTCTGTTTGAGAATATGATATGCTGACAATATGCCATGAATGCTATTGATAAAGCTTACTGGTATGAACCATCTCATAACCTCTCTGTCTCCTTCCCCATCAGTGCTGACGGAATGTATGAGGTGTCTTTCTACTCCAATGCCGTCATCTCCCATGATGGAAGTGTCTTCTGGCTGCCCCCAGCGATCTACAAGAGTGCCTGCAAAATTGAGGTGAAACACTTCCCCTTCGACCAGCAGAACTGCACGTTAAGCTTCCGTTCGTGGACCTATGACCGCACAGAAGTGGACCTGGTCCTGCGTGCAGACGTGGCTAGCATGGACGATTTCACACCCAGCGGCGAGTGGGACATCATCGCTCTGCCCGGCAGGCGAAACGAAAATCCCTCGGACCCAACCTACGTAGACATCACCTATGACTTTATCATTCGTCGCAAACCCCTCTTCTACACCATCAACCTCATCATTCCTTGCGTCCTCATCACCTCGCTGGCCATCTTGGTCTTCTACCTTCCGTCAGACTGCGGGGAAAAGATGACGCTCTGTATCTCAGTGCTACTGGCCCTCACTGTATTCCTGCTGCTGATCTCCAAAATCGTGCCGCCCACATCTCTCGACGTCCCTCTAGTCGGGAAGTATCTGATGTTCACCATGGTTCTGGTCACGTTCTCCATTGTGACAAGCGTGTGCGTGCTGAACGTGCATCACCGGTCACCCACCACACACACCATGCCTCCATGGGTGAAGCTGGTGTTCCTCAACAAGTTACCTGCTTTGCTCTTCATGCGGCAGCCGCGCAACAGCAGTGAGCGCCAGCGTTTGCGCCAACGCCGGCATGCCAACGAACAGCAGGAAGGTGGGCGAGCAGGTCTGGCTGCGGGGCTCATGGCGGGTTTGGGCCTGGGTGGCTCTTCTTCAGGGAGCAAAGAGAACAATGAGGCATGCACGTGCTATGTGAACCGGGCCTCAGTTAAACAGTTTGGGGCAGAGTTGGGTGGAGGAGGGGGGTCAACAGATGGACTAAACGGGATAAGGGAAGGTGGGAGAGAGGCCAGAGAAGGAGGTTCAAATCCATTGCAAAGCTCTGCTCTACCTCAGGGGAAGCAACAGCCACCTACGGTCCTCACCCAGGCTCTGCTGGCCCAGGCCTGCCCAGGGTTCGAGGAGGCTGTAGACGGAGTCCGCTTCATCGCGAACCACATGAAGAGCGAGGACGACGACCGTAGTGTGAGTCATTCTGTTTCATTATCACATATCTGAATGTGTGGATAAGTGTTTTTTTTTACATTAGCAACAACACCATGTTGTCATTCAAAGCAGTCATAGTTTAAGTAAGACTTCCTGCTCATTGTTGTGTCTTAAATGATAGAGTAGTGACACTGACAATCAGCTTGATGACTCAAACTAAAAATAAGTCTTTTGTTCAAACTGCACATTTAATTGAAGAAGTGTTTATTAACATGGCTTGCTTTTAAAATTGGAGCAAGTGCCAACTATACTATTCAATATATACAGTAAGCATGCAGTAATCATGATCACAATATACTGTACTGTAAAGAAGGTGGCTGATATTTGCATTAAAGGAATAGTTCACCCAAAAATGAAAATTAGTTTCACATCTGTATGAATTTCTTTGTTCTGCCAAACACAAAGGAAGATATTTTGAAAAACGTTTGTAGCCAGGCTGTTTTGGGTCACCATTGACTTTCACATTAGTATTTCTACAAAGTCGATGGTGACCCAAAACAGCCTGGTTACTCCTTTAGGGTGAGTAAATGATGACAGAATTTTTTATTTTTGGGTAAACTATTCCTTTAAGTGTAAACAGCAACAGAGGTTATTTACACTAAGGGAAAATAGCATATTTTATTATTTAGTATTTGCTTCTCTGTATTTTATTACATTATAAAACAGTATACAATAATGTGTACATTTTAATTTTAATTCAAATTATTAAAAGGATGTAACCTTATTGAGACTATAAAGCCCCCATAAACCTACCCGATACTTTATTTTCAACTTTGTGACTATTTCCTTCCACTTTATTAAAAAGAAATGTTTTTTTGATGTGATTTGAAATTTGAAAAATTGAGAAAAAAAGTTGTCCTGTAGGCAATCAAATGCTTTACAATTTGCCCCACTGGAGCAGATGATTGATGGCCGTCTTTTTATCTTGACTAGCCCAATTACATAATTGATGGGTGGAGTGAGTGCAGATAGCTTCTGCAAACATGGTGGACTATTTACGCTTAGTGTAAAAAAATACTCCATACAAGACATATGAAGTTTGTCATAGTCATCCAGACAACATATATCACCTACAGCCTTTTTTAAACTGTAAAAAATAAAAAAAGATGGGATGGTTAACTATATTGTTAGACTGATCTAAGGCAAGCAGAATTGAAGCAAGCCAACGTTCTACAGTATTGACTAATTGCTGAATTACTTTATAATGTTAAATTATTTTTTGGCCACTACATTTTAAACAAAGTCAGAAATAGCACTAAAACTGATATAGTGAGCATTAGATCATCCAGGCCTGACTCAAAACTTGACATTCATTACGAGCCCAGTGAAAGCTTACACACATTCCCACAGACACACTCAGATCAATATGCAGCTCCACACTTGTGGTTTATTAATCTCTGATGTGGAGGCTTTGACAGGCAAGTCCTGAAGCATTAAAAAAGAGATGTGGTCTTTAGCCAAAGCACAGCTAAACATGGCTACATCACTGTTGGCATTTAAATGGCTTACAGTCCCATTCTGTCAAACACCGTCTGAGTCTCAGTATTACTCACGTATGAGAGTAGCAGTTGTGCTGAATGATACTGGAGGTGATTTTATATATATATATATATATATATATATGTATGTATATGTATATATATCTTTTAAAGAGATGTTACAAGCAATTATACAAGCCTAGTTATCGACGCCAACTGATCAATTTCTACAAAGTTGAGGTGATTAAGCACTGAATGTATATATATTAAAACAGATGTATTCAATTGACCCTCTCAGGGTGTTTGATTGACAAGTGATCTGACCAATCATAATGCCAAATCTTGCATTAAATCAAAACAGATCGAAGGGTAGATTAACGTTGGTGGACTTGAACCTGAAAAATGGTATTGTGTATTGACGTCTCTCTGTGGTTAAAACAAGATACTTCTGATGTTCATTCATGTTTATTTCTGAGGTGCTGATCCGTCACGGCAGTTCAAGAGCCACAAAACGGAATTTACTGTATGAATATCTTAAAAATTATCAAATTTGAAAGCTGAGACTTTATTTCATACCAAAGGTAACCTGTTCTATCTTGTCTGTTTGTGCGTTATCAGTTTCAGTGCTCTGCAGTATATTTCATATAGTGAGAACATATGTATAACATGAGAGTGGCATTGCTTGTAAGACATTGCTACAATAATGAAGAGGGACGGGTGTTTGAGATGGGTCAATTTTATTAAAATTTGTAATAATACCAAAAATTATTTCAAAGTCAGAAATAAATTCATTATGATTTTTTATTATTATTTTTTTTTAATGTATATATATATATATTCTCTTTTATCAAAAGCAACTTACAGGTGGTTAATTTATATTACTATTGTATCTTTTAAAAAAGCCACTCTTAAGTTCCAAAGTTTTTCTTTATCTTTTTACATTATTTTGATGATATTGTTTAGTTAGAACAGTCAGCTAAATATTTTTATAGCTCAGCAATATAGTGAGCTTGAACAGTTGGTTTCTCCTTAAGAGCAGCAACACAGTCAACATGAGGTAAAATTAACATCACTCAGTAATTCTGTCAATCATCTCGACCTGCACACAGTTTCATTCCCATGGTAACAAGGCGTCTCCATGCCAACTCCCTTGCAGCCTTTGCCGTGCTTACGGTTCAAGTCCCCTGTGTCTCACCTCATCAGAGCACTGTGGCGGAATGAAGTCTCTGTTCACATTAACCTTTTCCTTCACCCTCTTCTCTTTCCCCTCTCTCACTCACTCCTACACATTCACATCCAATTTCCCATCTTATGTTTACCTCTCAATTTTTTCTTTTTACCCCACCCCCACATTTTATGTGTGACTCATCTACGTCCTGTCTCCCTTTTACATCTTCATCTCTTTTTAACATTTCGCTTTTTTAAAGGAATGGTTCAGTCGTTCTAAATCCTTTTGCGGCAATCTTTTCACACAAAAGGAGGATTTTGAAGAGTCATGCAGCTGTTTGCAATGTAATGAGTTCAAAGTGAGCACGTCTGTCAAGTTACAAAAAACACTCTTTTCTTTGCTGATTCATATGTTGTTATTCACTCCTCTCTACTGAGGTTCTCAAATCAAATAATAGGCGTCTGTGGCCCAGGTTTAACATTGTGACGTATGGTCATTTATAGTCGGCAGACACTAAGGTCTGTCCAAACTGATACTAGTCAAGAACCGCCCACATAGACAGGAAGAGCAGCTGGACTGGCATGTACAAGAGTCAGAGTTTGTGTTGCTATTTATGGATGAGGTTATCTCACAAACATTATACGATAGTTGGGCAAAAGGCATTCAACATGTAATGGAATTTTGGGAAACTGGGAAAAAAATTGATTTCAAGACATATCAGATCTTCATATTTTAAGACTCTAAAACATTGAAACATTCTTGTTGTCTTACAGGTGAGTGAGGACTGGAAGTACGTGGCCATGGTGATCGATCGTCTGTTTCTCTGGATCTTTGTGTTTGTGTGTGTCTTTGGCACAATCGGAATGTTCCTTCAGCCTCTGTTTCAAAACTACACTGCCAAAACTATCACCAACACACCCGGCTGAGTAACCACCATCCACCGCCACACCAATGGACGCTACCCACCATCAGTTGCGACGGGAGGGAGAAGGGAGGAGGGGGGGTCTGCCGAAGGAGAGGGCAAATGTCACTCTGGACTAACGTTTGGTTTATACAAACCTTTTTTGGAATATTACAGAGTGGGGATTTAGTCCAGGATTCTCGTTCAGGCCTCTCGTCCAGTCCACCTTCCCCTCCTCTTAGGTGAAAAACCACACAAGCCAATCGGAGAGAAAGGAGACACCTGTTTACTTTGCTCAGCAGCCAATCAGCACTCTTCTCTGCAAACAGAAAGCCATCCACCGCCCACAAGCTCAGAAACGAGCAGTCTGCTTCCTCAAGAGTCACATGACTTCCGTTAGTTACCTGTTTGTGCAATCTTGTCAGACAGGGATGAATTTAAATGTTAGTTTTAACAACGTTTCTATGAGATTTTCATCTGTCTTTTTTCTTCCTTATATACAAAAAGCCTGTCTTGATCTATTTATTGCAACAACATTGCAACACGTGAGTGTCTGGTCCTTCAGAATAGGCTATAATGCAGTATTGTAATATTATTGATATAATAAATGTGTGAATTGTATAATTACAACACACAACGTAAAGAGGATGCCTGGTAAGATACTGTTTGAAATACAGTGACTGACTGTTTATAAAGGCTGAAGGTATGATGGTAAAGTTAGTTGAAAGAAAAAGAGGGCCTGCTGCGATGTACTGTAGGACAGGGTTCCATCCCATAAAAAACTTGTCCCGAGCCTTGTGATTTTCAGGACAACACTGAACAGATGAGCTCTGAGTTCTGAGGTCTTCAGTGGACAGACTGGCTAATACATAGATAGACAAGTCTTAAAATCGAGCTCAAAATTAGGCCACTGAAAGGCCAAACAGACATGAAAAGTTGTCATGAAAAGCTATTATTAAGCCCCCTACACTTTCTGTCTGTCTTCTGTCTTTTGCGTCTATCTCCGCTGTTCCCATCTATCCTCTCTCACCACATTACTGGCTCCTCAGAAACACAAAATAACTTCTGATGAAAATATAAACCAATGCTTATGACCATTCTCATATTCAAAAACACGGTTGGTCTATGACGTACTTGATTTTATGTCATCATTTACTGAATACAAAAGTCAGTGAACCTGTGATCTCAGGATAATTTGAACACTTGTCATTACCAGAGCCTGTGCTAGTTGTTTATTAAGTATTTTGACAAATTTGGATATGATTGATTTGCAGACAGTATTTTCAACTCCATTTGATTTAAACATTTAAAAGTTTGGGATCTGTACAATTCACTAAGGTTGCATTTATTTGATCCAAAATTTAGTCATTTATTCCTGGCAAAACGGAAATTTCAGCAGCATCGCTCCAGTCTTCAGTGTCACCTGATGTTTCAAAAATATGCTTTCTAATATGCAGATTATTAAACACACACACACATATATATATATTTTATTTATTTATTTATTTTGTGCAAACCGTAATGCATGTTTTCATGATTTTGTGATGAATATACAGCTCAAAAGAACAGGATTTATTTGAAAAATATATTTTTTGTAAACAAACATAAAAGTCTTTACTGTGACTAAATTCATTGAATGCATCCTCGCTAAATGTAATGATTAATTTCTTTCAAAAAACATCTTACTTACCCCAAACCAAGAGCAAAGTGAGGCAATATCACTGCTAGCTATTTCCTCCTCTGCTAATTGAGTCTCCATCTCCTTCTTCCTATTTGCATATCATATCTGACCCTTATGAACTCAAGGGCCGCTAGCTGGCAGTTAAGACTTTAAGTGTGGATCTCTCTATCAGTTTCATCCATACGGTTCATTAAGCAGGAAATCTCCAAAACTCATCTTTCAGAAAGCAGATTATGCAAACATGGATTAAAATTTGTTCTCGACTATATTTCCTGAGCGCTTCAAATGACCTCACACTCTTGCTTTGCCTTTTCAGTCTTTCTTCTCTCCTCATATTTCCTTTACCAGCAGTGCTCAGTAAAAAAAACCCTATTACAAACCACAAAGCTGCACAGCGCAGCTGCTCAATTACATGAACATATCTTGACCATTAGCTTTTTAAAAATACAACAGTATTAGGGTGAAAGAAACTATGAATGCATTACTTGTCTTTCTTTGGGCTCCAAGTGGCAGGAAGTCTCTGGTGATTCACAATGTCTGCGTTTACCGCATGACATCAATGACGAGACATACAGTAAGTATTTGCCACACAGGGTCGTGCCTCTGTTCATTAATAAAGCATTCTGTCCATGAGAGCAAGCAAATCAGCTTTCATAACCATAAGTGCTTAAGTCTCTCCAATTCATCAAAGGAAAAAAGGAATGAAGAGAAGAGACAAAGGGAGGAGTGTATCTCCCTGTACACATGTTATGCCATGTCACAATCAAATCAACCTATTCAATACTGCAATACCCCAGAAGTGTGACGTCACAATGATTCTGTGTCCAAATACCTGTGTGTCGGCCAATAAGAGTGCACCGTCTTATTCACAGTTACGGCACATAAATGCCCGTCTCTTATCCTCACCTCCCTCCTTTGGCTGACCAGTCACATTTCTCCTATCAAATAAAGATTAGAAATTCATCATCTCTTTGTGTTTGACAATTCTTGGCCTATTTGCACAAATAAAGCTAGTTATTTCTCTGTTAGGGAAAGTCGAACTCAATGTTTTGCACTGAATACAATGTCTGTTTCATTTCTGTTTAAATCCTCAAACAAGATGGACTTGTTCACCAGTCTCACATCCGTTGGCACTGCCACCTCCTGACAACATAATAAATTCATGTCTTATTTCAAGTTGGCTGCGCATCCTCCTTTATGAAAGATCTTCAAGCCAACTTTTCATGAGAGCAGCTTAGAGAAAGGAAATGCACGTCCACATATTATATTAATGTGACCTTTAGTTTATGCTACATAAAACAGGACCTTGCTTTTGTATGTTCCTACATCCCTGGTGACAAAATAGTGAATGCTTCATGTAGAATGCAAGAAGATATAATTTTGTTGAATAATAAATGAGTATTATCTTGCAGTCCTTCCTAAAATAAGTAAACGACTGTCTGCAAACACAAAGAATCGAGTTGCCCTTCTGGACAAATACCTGAGACCTTTCCCGACTAAGCTCAGCTTTAATTCAATACTGCCCTCTAATGGTCAAGACTTTTGTCAGTGTTCATTTGTACACCGCGTTTTGTTTGGCATTTGTCATTTGACAACATTTAGTCAGTTTTATGTTTTATATTCACTTCAAGTTTTACTCTAAATGCTATATAATTGTAGTGGGCGAAACTTAATTTCAGTTGAAGAAAATAAGTGCAACACCCAATATGGACGAATATGGCTCTGACAATATTACAAAAAATAAGTGATCATTCTTGTAGGAGCAATGTGAAGTGAACAGTTTTTAAGCTAAAATAATAAGTTATATCCTTAGACACCCAGTATAATCATCAAAGAAGAGAATATGGTGATTATCAAGCAGTCATTCGTGAATGTTTCTTTTTTTTTTTCAGATTTAATGATAGATGACTCACGCTGTTTTACAAGCACCATAAACTGATTGTAAGCCTAAATTTTCCCAAAACTATACATTCATTTTTTAAATCTGATTGGTTAATCACAATGTTGTTCCTGGGTTAACAAAGATGTTGACCTAGGAACACGTCAAACTCAGGAACATCAGGTTCTGCAGATCGATATGTCCTCTGTGCACATGCTTATTATTATTTTTTTGTTTTGTTGTTCAGGTTGCAGTAAAATTTTCTTTTAAGTCAGCAAACATGCCATGGTGAGTATGCTGCACTCTCTGTATTACTGCTTCTCAGTCACTGTTTTCAACTTCCGACATTTTTATTAATATTAATCACAGACTACACATGAGTATTTAGGCAAACTGTTCTAATTTGTAAATCGAGTCATTGTTTGGGAAACCATCTCCATTTAAGCATATTTAACCAGGCTCTAGCCTGGTCATCGCAAAGCCATCCTAATGGAGATTGCCTTAAATCTGATGGCTAATAAAAGCCCCAGAGCTCCATAAATAATACAAGTTCTGGACTTGTAGGACAAGAAGACCACTTTACCATCATCATGGCCCATGCCCTGCATGGATTTAAAAAGATTTGTAAAGCTCCATTGAGAAATTGCACAAAAGATCATAAGATCATTCAGGCCACTAATAGTTAGTATATTAAGTGTGATGTCTTTCATAGGGACATAAAAATGGAAAACCTGGTAAACCAAGACACCATAGAGGTGAAACTAATTGACTTTGGGTGTGTGTGAAGTGAAGAGATTTGGCTACGAAGTCTTCAGTGGTATTATCTCACAGAATTGCATCCTATATAGTCAACATTATATGTAAATGTGTTAAACTGAGAAAATCTCTTTCTTATAGGCACAAAAGCGTACTGTCTACCAGAGGTCACCCTGAACGGCAGATACCATGCAAAGCTGACAAAGGTGTGGTCTTTGGGAATCCTCCTGTTCATGATGGCGTGAGGTTATTTTCCCTCAGAATACGACCTAAATCTAATCAGTAAGAGGACCTGGACAAGACTGGGCATGTCACAGGGTAAGATCTTCATCAAAGAGGAACAAAGGGTCTTTTTTTCATCTTCATGACTGGTTCATTTTTGGTTTTGGAATGAGGTGGTGGATCGGGGAATTATTTGAGAGAATCCAGCAAATCGCTTCGGAGGGCATGTCGAAGATTTTGAGACTGCTTTTACATCCGAAGGTGAGGCGTACGGCAAAATAGAATTGGTTTTGCTATTTGAAAAGGTGCCAGAAATCGGGGTGAATGGGCATGACGTTAAATGCGGATGTTATATCTACTTTTGCCATCTATGCGCCTCTACCAACTTTTTGGATGATTTCGATGGCTTGGTCAATGTTGTGGTAAAGCAGGGAGAATTCTTTGAGTGGAATCAGTCTATTAATGCTTGGAATGGGTGAATTATGCGAGGAAGAGAGATTGATAATCAGCTGCTTAAATACTTCCGGGTTGCAACGCCGATCGGGCTGACCCGGAATGTACTAAAGGGTATGGCGGGGAAAGGGCTGATCATGAATGTGGCTTCTAATTCTTTCTTAATTAGAATATCCACGGAATCTGGATCGGTGGTGGCGGATTGGAGGTTGGGGCAGATGAGGGACAGGGTGGAAATTCTGGTGACTCCGGGGTGGAATCCATGGGATAAACCTGATAACAGATAATGTGAAAAGATCCAATAAAGGTGGGAAGACAGTTCAACGGATAAGTGGAAAACACTGACAGGAGTAGATAAATATCTTTATGCGTTTTTAATAAAGGAAGAACAGATGAGTTTTCAAGTTGAGAAGAAAGTACAGGGTTAATAAAGAGGGCAGGAGGAGAAGGCCTGGGTGATAGACCTGCAGACCGCGCAGGTGAAGTTGCAGCAACCAGTGAAGACACAGTTGTGGAGATCGAGGTCTAGAGCGCCCTAGTAGATGCACTGGTTCCACTGGGACACTCTAATGGCTCAGAATTGCAAGACTGGGAAAACAAGACTTTGCGGTGATCTGGAGTGTGAGTCTGGCTTATATGCAGGTGTTTGTAATTAGTGTGTGGGTGTGGTGATGAGGTGCAGGTGTGTGTGATTAATCCAGGAGTGGGGCATGATGGGTGATGGAGTTTTGGTGATGAATGTGACTTTCTGGATGAAGTGCCCTCAGGAGGGGCTTGTGGGCACTCCAACAGGAAATCATGACAGCTACACAGGAGATATCAGAATGTTTATTTACAGCAGCAGGATTCAACAACGGGGGAGGATAGGGGAAAAAGGTAAGTCTTTGCAATGAGGTATTTTTAATAATGCAGTAGTATTTGGGGTTTTATCTTGCCAGAGTCATAGTAGCAGAGGAGAGGCACAGAGATGATGGAGACATGGAAACTGGGCAAGACAACCACACACCACATATATGAGGTGATCCTGGGGAAGGAGAGATGATGGAGGTAAGTACAGGGTGAGTGTATATTAATCAGAGTGAGTAATAAAATTCAAGGGTAGAGTCCACTTGAATCAAACGAGCACGGACGACAACTGCAGTGTGGTGAGTGGTTTTATAGTGCTCATTGAGATGGTAGTAATGAGTGTCAGGTGGTGGTGATTAGTATTCTGGGGCGAGTGAGTGTTTTGGTCACATAGCCTGTCAAATCTGTGACATTCTCCATATGGACATGACTTGAGAAATTTTACCTTTTTGCATGGGTCAAACCAGAAAAAAATATTTTAAAACTGTACCTACAGTTTCCAGCAAGGTGTAGAGCTGACCTGCAAAGTTTGATGAAGATCTGACCAAACGGTTTAGTATGTTTTCAAAAAAAAAAAAAAAAATGTACCCGCTTTCATGGTTAACCCTCTGGGGTCTGAGGTGATTTTGGGGCCCATGAGATGTTTGGACATGCTCTGATATTTGTGCTTTTTTTCAGCTACTTAGAAAATATTATTGACTAAACTGTATTTTTCTTGTAATCAGCACAAACTGCTCTACAATAATATGTGACCAAAATTAATTTACATGTTTGCATGTTTTAGGAGAAAAATATTATGCGTGGTTAGTAGGTTTTGTGAAAATAAAACTAGCTGAAAAAAGGCCATTTAAAGCAAGAAATCATATAACACAGCTGATGAGTTATAAGCTAAAATGTTACATTTTCTTTACTTTTGTTTTGCAATGGTGTAAGAATTGATCTATTTTTGAAACATCAGGCCATTCGGATTTGTTTTTATGCTGTAGTATTTATAATCTGTTTATAATCTTTATGATAGATAATATTATAATTGGAGAACCTCTTAGTTAGCTACATTGTGCGTACTTGTAGTTGCGTATAGGAAATTCAATCAATCACTCTTTCAAAAAAAAAAAAAAAACTTTAAATACTGTTAATACCTTGTGTTATTATTTCTTATTACATTTTCATCAATATTTTAGTTAAAGTTCTTAATTATAACCCAATTTTGTTTCTTTCTTGTATCATTGATGAAATACAGAACAGTTCATTAACAAATACCCTGGACTGCTGCGAAAAAAGCACACCAACTGCATTAATTTATTTTTAAATCTGCGGTTTATTGTTATATGGAGAGATTATTTTCAAATGAACAACTCCAATCGTTAAAAAAAAACAGAAGAAAGGATGAAACACATATTCACATATTCAACAAAGACCATGTCACAATCTCATTCCTAATGCTTCTAACAGGTTCAGGGGTTGAAAACATGTGCCTCATGGAACATTTTGTGTACCAAGGATTGCATGGATGCAGGATGTGGATGCAGAGATGATGTAAAACCTTTTAAGTATCAGTAAGGAAAATTCATACAAACACACACATATTCCCCTTCTCCCCTCGATTCCCCCTCATCATCATTCACTGGTCATGTGTTGGCTTTTGTTCAGAGAAATGCAGCTCTACTCTTTCTTTTCAGGCTTCTTTCCATCCTTTTCATGATACTCGAGGAAGAAGTCATTGCAGGCAACAGTGAGGGCACCAACGAGGATGACAAACTCTGTGAAGTCCACCTCACCGTCATTGTTTGAATCCAGGTCTCCCATAACTTTATCTACCGCATCCTTATCCTGTGCATTCTGTGGAGCAAGAGAGACACAGATCAAGTAATAACATCTGACTTTCACCAAGAAATCAAAACTCGTTTTTTTTCCTTACCCCAAGGTAGTTGCCCAACTCCTGCGTTAGCATCTCTTTGAGTTCCTGTCTGCTAAGAGTATATTTGTCGCCCTCATTTCCAGAGTACTTGTGGAACGTCTGGATCATCAGCTGCATGGCGCTCTCCAGAGTGGAGGCATTCTCTGAGTTTAGAACATTAGACATTCTGGAAAGAAAGATTTATTGGTCACTGTAGCGAATGGCTGTATTTAGACTTATAAATGCACTCAAGGATGCACAAAAGGTTTTCTTTAGGGAGAGTATTTCTGGCTCATTTTTTAAACATTTAAAAGCACAAGGCAGTTTTTTTTTTTTTTCAGACCACAACAGTAAAAACATTGCAAAAGAAGCAGTAATATATTCTCGGCACAACATGCTTTGACCCCCTTCTTCCCTCTCCAGATCATCCTACAGGGGGCTTAATTTAACTACAGAAGGGAAATGTGACTCGCCTGATCAGGATGAAATCCTAAACTGGAGAAAACACTCTGAACCTGGGGAGGAAGTTACTCGGCCAAGTGTAATCGGAGCCAATCTCTGTGCCCACAACTCACTACACACACACACACACATATTTAACCAAGCACTGTCTTCGGTTTGAGTTTAGCCCTGTTCTGATGGATGATCTGATAAACAGTTTGGGTTGTGTTGGCAAAATTAGAAAAAAAGCCTCCTCAGATACTAAACAGAGAGGAACCACTAACCACACATAACGTGAGCCACTCCAATAGCAGCTTGTTAAATCAAACTTTTCTTTAGCGCGTGATCTGACCAAGCATGTCATGTCCAGAAGCTCATTAGAAACATCAGGCAGCACAAAAGCCAACCCTAAAATTCTCAATTGCAGTCTGTTCTTCCATCCATCTTTTTCTTGCCCTTACCTTGCTGTTAGAAGGTTGTTGCTCTTCTGTTCCTTGAGGAGAGATGAATGCTGGTGAAGACGGGAGGTGATGGGCTGCATCTTATATACTTACTTGATCCTCCTCCCATCATACCTTACACTCCTCCTCCCCTCCTCCATCCATCTTTCATTTGTCTCTGCCTACCTATTTCCCACCTCTTGTCCTCTCTGTTTACAAATTCACAATGTAAGAACAAATATAAAAACAGTGTTATAAATGAAAGAGAGAAAGTTCTCTGCGTTAGACGGTAACTTGAGCAAATGAAAACAAGCCACATAATCAATGTTTTGTTTTATTGATTGAAACTCAGTTAACTCCGTTTGTGAATCATGAATATATACCTATCATGTATCAACATATGAATTTGAAAGCATCAGTTTAAGGCAATTTTCTTTAAAATGCACATGTAATAGGCATAATAGTGTCATTAAATGTTACCGATATTGTTTTCAAGCTTATCTCATGTATATAAACATGCTCTGAAGACCTGGACTTACCTGAAAGAAGAGCTTTTGGGTAAATAGATATGTTTGATCCTAAAGGTTAGTTATATGTACCAGTGCTTGTCACATTAAACTTTTAGCGACGTGATAGTTCAGCACCCCGAAACAAATTATTTATCTTCTGTAATTGATGACTTAGACACAAACATCATGAAAAAAAAACTACATCACCAGCAATTATGCTTTAAAATGTGCTTTATACATATTATTTTTTATATTATATATTTTTATATTTAATGTTTATATTATTCATTTTATGTATTTAAAGGTTATAAAATATAATGATATAAAAGTGTTTTGAGATCATTGCAGATATATTGCATTGGAGACACAGGGCTTAGTTGTTACAACAGGAAGACACCAGGGGTTTCGTTATGTATGTAAATCTAGGATAATTTTACACAATTTATTACTATAGTGTGTAGGTTATATAATATAATTAACGTTTGGTCAAGCTTCTTAATGGTATTAATTCTGTCTTTCTTTCTATATCTAACACATTTATACACACACACACACACACACACACATATATAAGTCTATATAATTAAAAATGTTTTCTTAATGCACTTTTCTGCAATTATTAGCATAATGGCACATAAGTCATAAGATGAAATACAGTAGGGTCAGGTGTCTGAGGACTGATTGTGTTACAGGCCAAACAAGGTTACACAGTACAAATGTAGTTACTAACAACCCAAGGGTCTTTAGAGGTGCTGACAATCTCTCAGGTATATGTGTGTGTGTGTGTGTTAAGTGAACATCTGACTACAAGTGGTCCTGTCACACCTGATACTGCTGCACAGGTGTTAATTCATCATTAAGTAAACGGTGTCCACACACATATGCCAGCCAAGGCTTGGGACTGAAAACACACAAACAAGCACATACACAAACACACACACGCACACACACACACAAATGGCCAAATTCAAAGGACTCTGACAAACACACAAAATGTGTACATACAGTATAAAAAAACATGTATTCATGTTAGGACACAGACTGTACCCAGAACATCATGATATTAGCTTGTATTACATGTGTAAATGTTAAAGGATGACTAAAATTACAATTGTGTCATTATTTCCATATTTTAATTAAAAGGTCATACAAAAAAATGTCCAGTTGTGTAAATTTTCACGTTTTTTCAAATCTGATGTGTACAACATTGACATCGACTCTGTTTTTAGTTCAGTTACGCCTTGTTTTAAGCTCTTATCAAGCATATTTTGGTCCAAGTAAAACAATCAAGTTATCAAATGCAGGAGCTTAGTTTAAGCTGTTTACATGGATAGCAAAAATAAAAAAGCAAACCACTTATGCAACAAAATGACGTGATTTAGCACTTGTACATGGCCACAGGTCAGACATTGTATTGTTTGACAAATTCATAAACGCGAGTACATGTAAACAGATGGATAATTTTGTTGTAATATCAGAGACTTTTTGAGATCACCGCAGATTTTATATTGCATTGGAGACACAGGGCTAGTTGTTACAACAGGAAGGGCTGAGAGTTGTGATTCGTTATGTAAATCTAGGATAATTGTAGATTATTTATTAACATAGTGTGTTTTGGCCAAAACAATGCTTTGAAATTTAAAATTGAAAAGCCTTGAAAAGTTTTTAACGAGTAAAAAATTGTTACAACTAGCCCCAGTCTCTCGTTACTGGTGCATCACCCCAGCATTCCAAATGATCCGCATCAGTGTCATCAATGCTTTCTGGGCTGCTTATGGTCCACCGGCTGCGCTGCTCTGTGCTTTCTGCTCACTCAGTGAGTTGGCCAGGTAGCCCACCAGCGTCAGGTACTCCTGGAAACTGACTTTCCCATCCTGATTGTCATCCAGGCCTTTCATCATGTCCTTCACTGCTGAAGAACTGTCAGTGTCCTGAGAGAGACAGAGCAATGAAGTGTGAAATCCTCAAATATAGTCCAGAAAACACAAGACAGCCAACGAAGTGCAGTCTTGACATTTCTCGTTCTGTAGTGCAAACTACTTTTAATTAATTCAACTAATTATTTTATAATTATTGCAGCACTTATGACCTCACATTAATTGAGAGATTATGAAAAATGTGTACTTTTAATTTAAATTTACGTCACATGACAAGACCACCTAGAATAAAGCAATGAAGGAAAAGGGGTGGTTAAATAATTATTTAACAAACACATGTTATACACTTATACATGTATAAGCCCACATGAAACCTAAAATCTTGTAGTCCATGGACAAGCTAAATGGAGCAAAATCAGAGATTTGTTACTTACGCTCAGGATGTTTCCCAACTGACCCTGGACTAACTTTTGGAAGCTCTTTCCACCCAGGCTTTCTTTTCCCCGTGCGGAAGACAGATACTGCATGACAACTGTTTTAATGGCACCCTCCATATCTGTATAAAGGAGAGAAGAACATCTATTATAAACAAATATTCGGTTTGCATCCTGTCACATTATGTGTACTTCAAAACATTGGTGTAAAGTACATTTCCCAAATAATTACAAAGAAAGGCAAATAATTAAACACGTAGACAATAGAACCAAGGAACTGGGATGTTTTGTCCCAGCAGTTGGGTTAAATGTTTAACCCAACCTTCTGGGTCAAAACAGCCCAATTGCTGGGTTATTTTTCCCTGCAACGGGGTTGCATTTAACCCAACAGTTTTTTAGGCTCTTATATATTTTATTTACAACTTTGAACATTAGTTTTTAATAGTGGAAGGTAATTTCCAGGGAGTACTTATATATAAATATTAATAATTTGATGTAGCTTTGCCTTAAAAACAATGTGTTAACTTATAATATAGTCTGATCCATTTTCCAGGGTTAAAGAAATGAGGCGTATTCCAGTGTCTGAGGCCAGAGACAGGTAAACACATGACAGATAATACTTTAATAATATAAGATAATTATTTAATATAATTATGGGTGGCTGCCTTAAAAGTCGTCCTCTGATGGTCTTCTCATTAACATTAGTAAAAAGGATGTTTTTTGTTTTTCTGTATACATTATAGGAATGATTTTTTTTGCTATAGATAAAGGGGTTATGGTGAAACTGGAGATAAGCACATCTGAAACACTGCATTATCTATTTTTAGGACAGAGTCTTAAACTTAGTAAGTGACATTTTAGCTGTGCGATGACTAAAGGAAGGGCAGGCACTGGAAAATGAGTGACCTGAGGAGAGCGATGATGCTAGAATAATTAAAGAGCCTGAAGAAGGGAGGAGGGAGAGAGGAGCAGAGGAGGAGTGTGTGGAGCTGTAGAGCGTATACCAGAAGACAATGGAACCTGTGATCTTTAACGGACATTCGATCCACTCAGGCCACAGGCTCACATTACCGCTGGGGTTGCCTGCAACATGTCTGTTACACACTCTCTCTCATCCAAAAACATATAAACACAAAAGCCCATGCACACTCGCTGAAGGACGCCCACTCACACAGGCCTTTCCTCTTGGATGAATACCTCTTTTTACCTTCTCTACCGACACACAAAGTAAAGCAATAAATTGTAACCTACTGCATTTCAGATTATTGTACTGTAGATCTCATATTTGACACTAACAAATAATTAATGATCTAATTTGGGTTTCCTTCCAGTGACATTTACCAGGCTTATCCATAACAAGCACAAAGTACAGTACAACACAAATGAAGGCCGCAATGCCACAATAACACATATACAATGCAAAAAAGGTGCAAGATTTGCTTCTTTTTTCAGTCATATTTTGAAGGTAAATTTCACAAACAATTTAACACGTTTAATTAAATGTTCAAATTTGTAGTAGGAAAACTGAAATAGCATTTTCTGGTACATGAAAATAGCACTTAAAAAGTTTTTGTTGTTGTTGCTGTATCCAAAAAAAAAAAAAGTTATGGATATTCACGAATGACTGATTTTGAAATTAGTTTGTATAATACAAAAGTTATAATAATGGGAAAAAAAGAAAAGAAAGAAAAATTATAATTCTGAGACCTGCTAAAGATTATATTCAACAATTAAATTAAATTATGAGTGTTTTAATTGAGCATTAGCCTATATGATGTCAAAGATTGTTTTAATAAAAAAATGACAATGCACTATTTCATTTATCTAAAAAAAAACTGCATCCCTAGAGTATCTTGTAATAAGATTTTGTTGCCTGTCTGAACAAAGCCTTTATTTTCCTTGAGATTATAATGTGATTTTAACGTGCGTGTGACATACAGGAAATTCTATAGGTCACCCCCTTTCAGGTAAATCTTCCATCTGACAAACGTCACACCTGAATACTTACACTACACCACTAACATTAGTACACTACACCGCTGCTCTGCCGTCCTCCCAATTACTGATGGCCCTCTATTAACCTAATTAGAGAAAGAGAGAGAGAGAGAGAGAAGCCTGAGCAAGGCTTGGGTGAAAATTACTGGAGGAAGACTTGCTGGAATTTACTGATAATGGTTATTAATCCTCTCTCTTATGAGCAACCGGTGTGGTTTTGCATTAGTGTAACTGTGGCTGTGAAGAGACAGATTTTATTTGTATGAAGTCATGTGTTTAGCTGTGAAAGGCTTGTGTTTGCTGCAGAGAGAAGTGTCTTTGACTTAAAAATGTTGTCATTGCTCTAAATGAGATGCACTCATTAGGTGATACTCAAGCTCAGACTTGGTCAGACTAAGGCAGAAGCATCAGACAGGCTGATTGATAGGTGCTCCTAGTGATTACTCCCAACGCCCCAAACAAACTGTCATGTAATGAGACGCTGTGAAATACAGAAGTCAACAAACCCATGAACCTTTACAATACATGACAGCTGCCAAATGGAATCGAGCGCTAAAAACACACCGAAAAGCATTGCAAGGCAACGCCACAAAATACTAAACACAATAGCTTTAAGTGCTGGAGAGCAGATTTGTAAGCAGCATTAAGATCTATTTATAGGCCTAATAGGTTTTTTAAATAATTTGCTAGTTTAGCCAAAAAGTAGCAGTGTGACACGACTAAATGATGAGTCTAAAGTCTAAATTATTTTTGTGAACCGATTTGTCCTTAATTATTTTTAGTGCTGAAAATTTCAATTCATATTAGTGAATCAGTTCATCCTAAATAGTCCTATCTCATATTGTTGGAACATCTGAATGATTATTGTAAACTGATTCGTCCTGAACCATCCTCTCTACTACATGAGAACATTTTCAAATAAAATGGAACAATTTTTTTATGCAGTTTGGACATTTATTTACAGTACAGTGGCATTCTGGGGGCCTGAAAATAAAAACTTGAAATCAAGTGCAAGTTTTATCGTATTACATGTTATTAAAAAAATGACTTCGCCAACTACTGGCCTGGCATGAATAACAGTATTTTTAGTCATTTTAGTGGATCTGTGTGAATGAAGATCCTTTTGACAACGTTGCTGATAAAATAATTTGAGTCCCTGAAATATACATATACTCACTTGTGTAAATTAGGGTGTAGTTATTCTATTCTAAAATGTACAGTTTAATACTGTTAATGGAAGTGTTCATTCATTCATAACCCCCTGTTGCATTTGTGTCATATTTAGTGAAGTTACTTCATTATTGAAGGATAGCCACCTCAATATTTTGAAGAAGATATACTGCAGTCTACTGATTTGAAAATTTACTGCAAAGAGGTAACAGGTCAGATTGTTAAAATAAAAAATTGTAAATAAATTTCTCCCTAAACTGTTTGCAGTTCAAAACAGTAGCTGGACTGTAGTATTCAGTAGTTGTTATTTGAAATTAGTAAGCTTGTAGCTTGGAAAGTAGCTTCCCAAATACCAAACTGCTCTGTGGTGACACTGTGAAATTTTTTTAGAGGTGTCTCACCTAAACAACGACAACTGGATGATTCTTCTGATCACCGGACAATAAAATGCAATAGTATCCTCACAGTATCTTTAATGAACTGCATTCCATTCTTGCTCCTCTAGATGTCCCTCCATGCCCTTGTTTCCTGATGTTACTGAAAAATGTCAAACTTGCTACCATCACTAGATGAAAATGTAAAGAATGAAGTTGAGATAGGGACTAAAAGAATAAGGCTTTGTTCACATGTTTCATGTTCAGCTCTCTCACACACTATTCCACTTGTGCGGACAGGTGCTTCACGGCTCTTATTTCTTTAAGATGTTCTTGTTCCCACACATTATTCCTTACAGCTCTCACAGTAAACTCACTGCCCTACCATGACTGATCTGATTCTTAAAATTAATTTATTATATTATTTAAATATATAGCTGTAAATTGCACTCACTGTGATCACTTTCTATAGAATAAATTGAGCGAATGACGACAGAGTGACATTTGAGGGCGAGCAAATGATGACGCAATTTGATTTTGGGAGTGGACTGTGCCTTTAAAAGCAGTTTTTTTATTCATTGTATGTATCTAAACGTGGAATAAGACGCTTGTTCTTTGTCTCTCCATAAAGTGGGAATTATTTCCTCAGCTTGTACCAGGCTGTCAGCACCTGAAGGCAACGGTGAACAAGTTGTCTCGAGCTCTCTGGTAATCAGGGAGCTTCCACCGTTGCTGTCTTATCTCTGTATTCATAATTAACGCCCTTCTGGTGACCGTGTCGCCGTTGACACATTGAGGTCGTGCTTCGTCCGGTTAAGGATCGAGTGCATTTCCCCCAAGCTCCCGTAAAGTCGACTTCAGGGCTTATCACAGCATACGACGCATAATAAGCAGCGAATCTATTCACCTCACGCGGAGGATTTGCACGCGTGCGCTCTGAGAAAACGCTCTAAATTAATAAATACCAGGTTTCTGCTTTCTTCCTCAGTGTAAAGTGAGAAGGGCTTGCGTTACATCTATAGGGAATTGGATCGGCTACTTGTAGTCAGCGGACAAGTGAGCCTACGCTCGCGCGTAAAGACTGAAATATTCACGCAGAGTTGGATTAAACGGAAAGTGTCACATTTGCATGTGGCACGAAAGCTTATTTATGGACCCCACTTAACTTGATGCCAAAGTTCTGTGTTCTACAGCCCAAGCACATTAAAACCAGCTAACAGACCAGTTCGACCAGCTGAAAACTGCCCTAAACGTTCTTAAAATAGCAAACGGAGACAAACAGAAAACGCCTTTTTCAACAAGGATTACGAAAGAAAACGATGAATATCCTTAAACACAGAACCCCCTGATACATCTTATTTCATTCTAAACCGACAAATCTCATCAAATTAACTATATGGTTGTCCTACAAACCTCTTAGGATCAAATTGGAATGCTTACCTAGTTTTGTAAGCAAAGGTTTCTTCTGCTGATTCTTGCCTCTTCTAACTTAAGCCAGTACAATGCCTATAAAAATGCCTCTTCTGCGAATTCCAATCTTCCCAAGTAGCTTTTTTTCCCCATCAAATCACTGGGCGTATACCCAGAACTTTATGGGTGGGGAAAACAGGATATATTACTCAAAGAGAGGTGTTGTGCGGACATAACTCCCCTGAAAGAATACTGTCATAACCACGCTGGAAAATGAGGTGAGAGGTGAGAAGAGGTTTAGGAAGTACATTACACCACTTAAAGCGTTTTTCTTCTAACCTTCTACAGCCATTTTCTGCTTTCTGATTTATTGCACTGAGTTCTGTGTCGACTTCATGGGCCATGTCTGAGTGACCTGTGAGTGTGTGCCTGTCACAAGTAGGAGCATGAATTTGATTGTTGCACAAGGGCTTAGAGAGACTAGCATAGTGAGATCATCATCCAGCCACACCTTGAGAGCTTAGTCACATACTTTTTTCCAAGTTTCTGGCCAACTTTGCCACATTGATCAAAATATACGTTACATGTTAAGTTTTATTTTCTGTGTATCTTACGTCCCGCAGCATGTTTGTGCATACGTGAGGACGGGAGAGAAAAGAATGCAGCTATGTGAGAGAGAAAGCTGTCTGCAGCGGGGCACACAGCATACCAGAACACAATTATCAGGAACATGTGCTTTCCAATTACCAAGACAAAACCCTCACAGTCCAGTGATTCTTCTCCACCCTGATCGCCAAGCCCACAGTCTCTGTGTTTGGTTGCTACTATGCAACATTAATGGTTTTGTTTGAATTTGAGCAGCATTGTTTGCCGTCATAATTACTGCTAGACAATGCAACAGAATTTATGGCCGTGACTGTCATTAACACTTTAATCACGAAGCAAAAGTTCAACAGTTTGGAAAGTCAAAACTATAAAATAAACATTAAGTAAATAAAATGTTTTCTTTTGCATTTTCAATATTTAATTTGTCATTTTTCTATTACATTTTAATATTCTGTTGAGACCCTCTACTAAAAAAAATGGATTAGTTTAGTTTAGTTTTGTTTAGAATATGTGGTCATTCATATAACATGGATAAACACATCTAACCAACCAGAACACACTTATTAGTATTAATGGCTAACTACAATCTCAGTAAAGTATTTAAAAAATGTGAGCAGCCACCATGATTCTGGGACCAAGATAAGTCTTGACAGGCATAGAATATTTTTCTAGATGTAAAATCAAGCACATTGTATCAAGCAAACAGAGCCATATTAGCACACATTGTGAAAGAGGACACACCTACAGTCAGAGCCCAAATCCTACTACCTCTAGTTCCTGTATAACATTGTAATAGTAAAAGAATAGTAATATTAGTTATAATAATAATAATTATCCAACATAACCTGTAAATGTATTTTAATAGCACACTTTTATGTAATCTGATATTTATCTTTTATTAGGCAATTGTTTACTTAATATTCTCTCCCAGTTTTCAAAGTTGTAAAGAAGGTTGCTCAACTTCACAGCTGTAACTTCTGACGTTTCCATGCCAGAAAATATATTGTGCAAGCGCAGGTGTGAGAAGGGCTTTTTGAAAGATTTATGGATAAATAACTATTGCAAATCAACTTTATAAATGACATCATAACAGTGATTAATTCATTGAAAAAAAAAATTATTATATATATATAATATAATTATATATATATATATATATGTGTGTGTGTGTGTGTGTGTATATATATATATATATTATTGTTTTATTATTTTTGTAGTTTTTCCAATGCACAGTTTTGGAGGGCTCCAAACAGCTTGGAATAGTTTTGTTTGTGTTATGAGCTGCAAAGAGTGATCAGTCAAATGGTATTTATGAGAAAGTGCAAATTAAAGACAGCTGCTGATGTTGTTTATATCGTGGTTTTGTGAATTTCCTCAGTGATGTTACTGAAGTACACACTTAAACTATAAACTGCCCTGTGTAAACATACCGGGTCATAGTGCTTAATCAGGTTATAGTTTATTTGACCATGATGAACGAGAGAAAGAGAGAGAGAGAGAGAGAGAGAGAGAGAGAGAGAGAGAGAGAGAGAGAACAAGCCTCTTTGTGTAACAGCGCCCTCTAGTACTTGAAATAAAGTATTGCCAGATTTACACCCAAAACCAAAGTTCTTGCAGGCTATGAATACAGTATTAATAGCTTATGCATTACTAGCATAATTATGTTCTTAACAGAATAATACAATAAAACAGAGCATATCAAAACAAGGTAACAGAAGGAAAATTCATAAATAGGTATAACTTCTGTTTATTTTCAAAATTATAAAAAAAAAAAAAAAGAAAAACACTTTGGCCCGGTTTCACAAAGGGGCTTAGCTTAAACCAGGACTAGGAATTAGTTAAATTAAGATATTTAAGCTTTTACAAAACTTTTACAAAAATTCCTTATAAGAAAATATTACAGGTGTGCATCGTAACACAGAAAAATAACACTTGTGAGAGCAAGATTCCATCTGAGACAGCTCAAACATGCAGTTTAGTCTGGGACTAGCTTAAGCCTTGTCTGTGAAACTGGGGGTTTATGTATTAAAATACATTTAACATATGCACTCAGTGTAGTACATTTATGTTCAGAAATTGTTAGACATTAACATACTCTTGTGATGCGTACTGTACAATTTATTAATTTTATTAATTTAATATTTAAGTTGAATAATTTTGAAAACAAATTATACAAAGACAAATTTGAAAAAGCATACCTAGTCAACAAGTTACTCCGTACTCATGAATTACACTGATAAGCATCACATTTCTCATTGTAACAAGTGTTTAAAAAATGAAATGAAATAAGATTTGTTTTATCATTGCACATTGACAGCTGTCCTTGTGTTTAAGCAGGAACGCACAAGGTGTGATTTCAAGAAGCGTGCTGTAAAACAATTCAAATATTATATATCAAAAGTAGTTTAGCATCTGCAAGATGATTCTTTTCTTGAAGCATGAGTCTAGATTTTTTAGATAATTTAGATAATATAGAAGTCATTTAGTGTTTTTCGAAACCTCAGTGTCATTTAGACTTCTGCCAGTTTCCTGCTCTTTCTTTGTACTCACCATGTAGTCCTCTGCAATGTTCCTCCTCAGACGATCCCAGAAATGTACTCTGTCACCTTCATCCTCTGGCCAGTCCAGATATGTGCGTGATTTCACCAGTCTGGCCAAACTATTGAAAGGAATGATAAAAGTGACTTATAAAATGAGAAATAAATGCAATATTTGATTTAGTAAATGAATAGTGTAGCTTTTAAATAGTCTAAATCTGCATTTACTTGGTCAGAAATACAGTAGGAATTAACAGTATCCAATTAAAGTAACTTTTTTAATATACTTTAAAGGGTTAGTTCACCCCAAAATTATTATTTTGTCATTAATTACTTACCATCACATCGCCCCAACACATCGGTTGGTAAGCTGATGTTCTTTGTTCATCTAACAATCAAATTACATTTTTCAAGTATAATTGTATAATTGTAGCAACACAAAAACTGAAGTTGATCCTCTGATGTCACATGAATGGTTTTAGCAGTGTATTTACTACATTTCTGGACCTGGATCTTTTCAGTTGTATTGTTGTCTATGAAGGGACAGACAGCTCTCTGAGTTCATCAGTTTGTGTTTCAAAGATGTACAAAAGTCTTATAGGTTTGAAACAACATGAGGATGGGTTATTAATGACAGAATTTTCATTTTGGGTTTAAAAAGCAGTGTATCCCCACGATGGCAAAGCTGAATTTAGATGCAATTATAGAACTCCAGTGTCTCGAAATCTGTCAAAATATTCATTAAATTCATTGAAAAAAAGTAGTGTATATTGCTTAATCAATTGTCATCCAGTACCTCCTAAACTCATCTCTGAATATGTTTCAGTTTTTACAGTAAATACACATTATTCTTAAGGGGGGGGTATGTTCTCGCATCTTGCCATAATTACCGATGGAAAGCAGAAAGCTCAAAAGGAGAGATGTGTTCGAGGAAGATGAGGATGAGACGGTGTTTCTTTTCTTCCAGCTGCCGGTGTGTGGCCACTCGCATCTCCAGACTGCACCAGTCACTGCGCAGATACCGCCGACTGATCAAACAAACAGTGCACTGACTGCTGTAGATGCTCTCAGTGATGTTGTCCATAATATCTTTACCCACCTAAAAGATGGTTCACAAGAATACATTTACAGTGAGACTACATCTTAATGGATAGCATACCTGCTCCCATGGCATTGTGCGCTTTTTAGCAAGCCACGAAATACGTACCAACAAGTACATATCAGAAATTAACATTTTAGAGGAACTCTGACACCGTTCATTCCGTTTCACACAAATTTACAGAGTTTTGATTAATAAAGCATAATTTTCACATAGTTACTTAAAAATATCAAGTTATGATGGCAAGGTGCACTTTTTCAAATCCTGTGAAACTACTGTTCGACAAAACAATTAAAATCTGTGCAAAATATAGTTGAAAAAGTACAGTTGCATAAACAAAAAAATCTGTTTTTCATTTCTATTTTTCACTATTGGTTACGATTAGGGTTGGATTTGGAGAAAGGCAATTTTTCAACATGATAGAGCATTAACTTTTTAACAACAGTCCACAGATATTTAAGTTCTGAACCGCAGCAATACATACCTATATCAAGGTAATAAACACAAATAATGAACCTGTGTTTTAGCACCACTCAGTGAACATTTGTCTTTGAAACTGTGGCGAAACGTGCAGTAAGGTACAGGTACGTAAAAAAACAGGTTTGCACAGAAGTACATATTTTTATGAGACCAGGTTGAAAAAAGCAGTTAACTTCACTTTCAGAAGATCAAACAGAACTTTATTTCAAGCTCACCTCAAAGTCTCTGTTGTACAGACAGAGCCTCAGCCTCGGGTTCCCTTGTTCCTCCAGCCGAGGAGCCATCTCCCCCAGGACCCAGGCCTCATCTCGGCTACAGAAAGACACAAAGGCATCATACCGCATCTCCTCTATCTCTCCGTCAGCCATTTCGACTCGTCTTCTCCTCCTGTGCCACTTCCTACCAAACCTCCTCTCCACCCACCCTCTCAGACTGAAGAAGAGGACTACAGAAGGCCAGCGAGCAAAGCGATATCCAATGGCTGCCGACAGCAGAAGACAAACACTTCCGGCTGTGGCTACATAGCAAATGTACTGTTGGTCAGTCTGACACAGCTTCTCCATGGTTGCCAAGAAGTTGAGTTTCTGATAGCACCAGACGCACATCTGCTTCTGCAAGTAGATCACCTGCACTTTCTTCGTGCTCTCCGCCCAATCAAGAATCCAGCCATTTTTACAACTGCACTGGAAATCCACTTTATCGAGAACAAACGCTTTTAGAGCTGGAAGAGCTTCGAACACACCGTCAGTCAAGACCAGAGGACTGTTGCTGTAGAGACGGAGGAGCTGCAGAGACGTCAGATCTTTAAACATACTCTGGGTCAGGAAGCTCAGGTGGCAGTTTACCAGCACTAGAGTCTGGAGGCTTGTTAGGTTCCAGAAGATGCTTCCAGCATCTGTATAGTTAGAAAAGCTCAGGTTGATGAGCTTGAGGCGCTTGAGATGGTGCAGAGTACTTATTTTAGTGTCACTGAGAGGCGCTCGTTCAGCTCCTCCCGAGATCTCAAAAGATTCCAAGTTTGGGAAATAAGGTGCCATGAAGAAATTTTTGCATATAAAATGGGTGCAAATTACCCTCAGCTCTCGAACTGCTGTAAAAACAGTAGTATTACAGTCAACGAAATCCAGCCTGTCTCCATTTAGCTCCAAAACAAATGTTCCCTCAGGTTGTGATGTATGTCCCAGGTAAAAAGTAGTTCCATAATGTGCATCAATACTTAGTCGCTGTATTTTCAGTGGAAATCCATGAAAAATCCTATTTAGATGCAACTCATAAATGTACTCCAGCCTACCCAGTGTCAGCTCACGAAGTTCCTGTTGATCCTGAAATGTTCCATCCTCAATAGTTTCAATGATGTTCTTATTGATATGCAGGACTTCTAAAGCCTTAAGAGATCTGAAATCCATTGCCGAGAGCTGTGAGATCTTATTCCAGTCAATTTTGAGAATTTTGAGGCGATGCACACCACGAAAAGCATCCTGCTGTAGGGTTTGTATGGTATTATGGCTGAGAAAGAGCTGCTCGAGATACGGCATGCAAGCAAACTGGTCACTGCTAATGCTTAAAATAGAGTTTCTGGTTAGGTCCAGCAAGGTTAAGGTCCAGACAGTCCCATTCACAGCAACACAGAATGGAATATCTGTCAGGTTCATATAGGACATTTGCAATGCTTGAAAACCTGTGTTACCTGTCCAAAAACTGTAGTCCAGATGGTCTATTTTTGAATTGCTCATATATAACTTTGTCAAAGTTGTCCCACACTCTTTTACGTCCTCTGCAGTCAATCTGTCCATTGAAGTAAAAACAAGGCTGAGGGATTGAAGTTGAAGATTGGTGACCAGATGACACAAATCTTTGAGGTTTGTTGAAAATTTTTTTATTACTGTTCCCGTCAAACTCAAATCGTCGACCTTTCCAATCCCAGACTGCCAAATACTATCCAGCGACTCTCCTTTGAACTCCAAAAAAAGGCTGGAGAGGTTCTGGAATGCAACAAGGGAGTTTGCTTGAATGATTTTTATACTGTTCCCAACTAGATAAAGGTTTTGTATCCCAGAGAGGACAGTCACGGGCCACGTTTTTGATCCCCCCGGACATCCTTTGGTCTGAATTGTTGAAATCCCACTTTCTGTCACACTTAGGTCCTTCAGATGGGACATTCCATCCGGAAGATAACAGAAAATATCACTAAGGTCCTGTGTACAAGTTCTGCTAATCTTTAGTCTGGTTACGCTAACCATCGGATCAAATATACTGCTGGATACATTGACTAACTTAAGACCTATCAGTGTCAAATCCTCTAAATTGGACAAACCAGCAAATGCGAGAGATTCTATGGTGACGGTCCTACAAATTGCATCACTAAAAAGCACAGACAAATGCTTCAGTTTGGGGAGTCCTGAAAAGGCACCAGATTGAACCCTCTCCAAATTCTTCCCATCTATTTGAAGGACCTCCAAAGAAGGTAAGTGTGAAAAGGCATCAGCAGAAATGCCTGAAATATCACCAAAAATACAAAGGGATCTAACTTCAAGGCCTACCTCTATCAGGTCAGTGCGCAGGTCTATAATATTGCAGTCGGCGTATAGACCCTTTCCTGGATAATGTTTGCAGTTTGAAATCTTGGGCATGTCTCGGAGGAGATGCTCTTCGGTGGTTAAGCAGCGTTTATGTATAATAGTAAAAACGACATTGCAGATACATAAAAGCAGTGTAGATCTCCACAAGAAATTGGAGTCATGCACACCCATTGTAGAGGTACTCTAGACGAATCTGCCCTCGCCTTCACTCGGTAGAAGATTTTTATTTGCATTTACCATCACACTGTTCTTGTTTGGACTCTGTTTCTTCACTTCCTCTTTTACTACGAAAAATAATAGGTTGTTTTTTTTTTAGAAATCTTAGGTCTTGCCCGTTTTTTTTCTGTACAATCGTTTTCTCACCAAACCACCGGTTATAATGTTTCTGACATTTTTTACATAATAACTGAAGAAAAGATAAAATACAGGTGTTAAATTTCACTCCATATACAGTATATTCAATGAGAATATGCAGGACATGCAATTTTCATCAGAATTACTATCAATAAAATATGTCAAAAAAGAAAGATACATTTTTGCAGTTTCTTTGGAGCATGCTATTTATGATTTGCTTTATTTCCTTAAATTAATCAGACAGTTTAATAAAGTTCTGACATTGTAAATTGCTGCATGTGCACAAAACAAGCAAAAATGACAAACACTTCACAGCTAATTTTAAACATTCATGCAGACATTCAGGTCAGATAAGTTTAAATACAGTGCTGCAAAAGAGGAACTGAGAAAACCTCTTTCTATTTTAACATTACTGTTCAGGAACTACAAACAATGTCGTGAAGAAGAGATAATGCATGTAATGTATGCAAAATGCACATCTTACAACAAATAAGTACAGCAACACATCATGTGTTACCGTGTGTATCTGTTTATTCTGTGAAAAGTTCCACAGCAAATATATTTCCAACTCCCATAACCACAACCATCTGAACTTCAGCAATTAACAATTAAAAAATAAAACAAAATGAAAACAAATTACACTTATCATTGTTTCACTTTATGTTACAATCTAGTGGTCTGTGAAAAACATGCTGCGTTTTAATTAGTTAACTATATAAGTATACAGTTTTTGCATTTGACTGTTCAACCCAGCATAACATCTGTGAAAGTCAGAATTTAAAGGTGCAAGAAGTTTTGCCTGACAGTGTATAATTTGAAAAACAACAACAAAAATGATTCAGAGCAAAAAAACCAAACAAACACAGAACTTTATTTTTTAAACACCTTACTGCATTACATACAACTAGGATGACCTGCATGTTTCTTTAAGGATTTGCTTGTATTTTTTTGGACAATTTTTTAATGACTACAAAGTTCCAGACAATAAAGCATTTTACTTACTAACAATATCCTCCATTAAATGTTATAAATAGTAGTGAAATTCTTAAACAAATAAAAAAAAAACATTGGGTCATGGGACCCTAAAGACCAACTTAATAATTTAAAGAATTAAAACAAGCAGTGCCAAAATGACAAACATTAGAAAGTCTCCATCAATCTATTTTATATTTGTACACTGTGCTAAGCTAAATATGATCCTATAATGAACATAGATCGTTACATGAATATTGTAAAATATTACAAATGACTGTACTAATCTGTAACTCTCACATTCAACAGTTAAGTATGTTCTTCTGATGAATATTCTTACACTAATATTATACTTGTGTGAGATGTGCCAGGTTGTAAACATAAACCTGACGTACCGTAACAGTAGATGAGTTCCCAAATCACTTTGAACACTGTTCCCTTCTTTGTTGGAGCTAGATTCATGAATAGCTTCTTAGCAAAACAAAACGAAGAAAGTTCTAAAGATAAATAATACATTTAAATGACATTATTAAATACATATCTCAAATATTGTCTTAAGAGCACATTTATTTTCTTTTTTGGGGGGATTTTTTAAGAATAAAACGATGATAACATGATTTGACTTAATGATTGTATAATAACCTACTGAGGTTAAATTTGTTTTTATATTGCAACAATTTTTTTAATACTTGTTAAATCTTAACAGTAAATGCATTCATCTATAAACTTTTGTTTCTGTCTAATAACCCATGGTATTGCTAATTCAACACACATCTGACAAGTATGCTACATTATATAAATAAGTAAAACGCGGTAGTTATATGCATTATATTTAGCTAGTTCTATAATGTTTTAATAATTAGATTTTAATGTCATAATGGTCCAATTACTTTATTAATCATTTGTGCAGTTTAAGATATAAATTGGAATTATTTAATTCCAAAATTGTCATTCTTTTACAGCTTTTTTAGAACCATCCAAAGACAAAACAATAAAAAGAATTCTTGTCACAGAGAAACAGTATCCTATACATTTCATTTAAAAAAAGAAAAGAAAATTTAATAATTTTATTCTTAGCAACATTTCATGAATCCAGCCCCAGATCTTTAAATGACTAAACAGGCAACTCTTTATTTGATGAATAACACAATTTTAAAAAATCAGCCAAAAGAGCTATTATAAGAAGGAAACCATCACTAATGTTTTATAGTAATGCTTTATCTATGAAAAGAAAAAGCAAAGCCATACCAATCATAATGAATAAGCTCTTTGAAAATGACACAACACATTCGTAAGCAGAAAATCAGGCCTGATTGTTTCTGGAGGTACCTTTTAACCTTTTAAGGAGGTACCTCCTAACATTTAACCTTTTACTTTTCTGCTCTCTTTCTTCTGCTCTCCTTTCCTCTCAACTTTCTTCACTTCCTCTGGAAGTGCAAATTTCTCCATTGCCTCCCTTTCAAATTCTTCCATCTCATCGTCATCGTCATCTTCCTCGCTCTCCTCTCCCTCGCTGTCGCTGTCTTCTCCTTCAGCCATGTCCTCCAAAATGTCCCCCACATCTTCCACGAACTCCCTGAAGGGCATCTGATCATGAGCGAACACTCCATCTGTGAAGAACTCCTTCACCAGCTTACTGAGCTCCTCTTTCCTGGAGGTCTGGTCCTGATCCTGGAGCTTCTTCAGGTAGGACTGGAGAAGGGTCTGGAAGTCCTGCAGGCTGACAGGAGAGAGTCCCTCGACTCTAGCGCAGTCTGCCACACCGCTGCAGGTCTCCCGCGGCCCGTCATAGTGCTGAATGCGCTCTCTCTGTTTGCTCCAGTAGTTCTCATGGTCATAATGGTGATGGGAGAAGGTCTCAGCTGGTGATCCATGTCCATGTTTCTCCTTGTGTTGTCTCTCCTTTTCGTTAGGACCGTTTTTCCCTTTGTTTTTGTGGTAGGGCGCCTTCTTTTTTTTCTCCTCCTTTTCTCCCTCTCTTGACCTTTCTTTATCTTTTGGCTCTCTTTGTTTCTTCCACTGCTTCTCCTCTATATCTCTTTCATCGTATCCTTTTGGAAATTCTTTGTCTCCTTTCCATTTTTTCTCTGTTTTATCATGGTGTTTTTCCTCACTCTTTTCCTTTCTCCATTCTTTTTCACCTTTCCACTCGTCTTTCCTTTTCCCTTTCCATTCTTTATGGTCATTCCCACTATTCCGTTTGTCACTTTTCCCGTCTTTGTCCTCTTTCCGCTCCCCTCTCTGTTTCCATTCTTTTTCCTCTCCCACTTTCTTGTTCCCAGTATCCTTCTTGTCTCTCCTTTTTTCATCCTGTCCTACATGTTTGTCTTTTTTTGACTTTTTATCTTCTTTCCATCCTTTTTTCTCCTCCCACTCCTTAAAATCTTTCTTTTCTTCACTTGCTCTGCCCATTTTATCATAATCTTGTTTTTTGTCTTTTTTCCACTCTTTTTTCTCTTCTTTTTGCTTCCCTGCTTTGCCTTCCTCTTGGTGGCTTTTATCTTTTTTCCAGTCCTTCTGTTCTTTGTGTTTTCCCTCAGTCACTCTCTCCTTCCTTTCCTTATCATCCTTTTTTCCACTTTTCTTCTTTTTCCATTCTTTGTCTCCCTTGCTTTGTTCCTTCTCCTCACTTTTTTTATCCCAAGTCTTTTTGGGCTTCACGTCTTTCTGGGCTTTTTGTCTTTCCATCGGTGGTACATCACTTTTGTCTCCAGTAGAGGGCACCCGAAAAGCTCCAACAGGAAGAACAGATTCTGCTCTTCCTAAAAGAGAGTTAAGATTAAAAGATTTAAAACTTTTATTACATTTTTATAATACATGCATTTTTTCAGACCCACAGAAAACAATTCAAAACACACACACAAACATTTTCCTGTTGCCCCCAATACTAAAAAAAAAATCCTCAAATAAATAAATAAATAGAATTATTATAAAATTAATTTATTAATTAATTTATAAATAGAATAGGGTAAAAAAAAATACTAATAGTTATCACCTTACTTACCTTGTTGATTGATTAAATTGATAATTGCAAGCATTTTTTATTACAACTTTTCTAAAATATTAATTTTAACATGCAAATGAGGCACAATTTAATAAAATGTGCTAATTTGCATACATTTCTAGAACAAAAAAATCAAAACGTTTGTACAGAGGGAATTTTGAGCATCTCATTCAATTAAGAAAATACTTTGAACAGACAGAAAACAATACATTTCAGCAGTTTTTTGGGGGAATAAAATTTGTATTATCAAGCAAATTATATATGAACAAATCCCTCTGTTAAAGCCTTCAGGATATAGACAGGTATCAAAATTTAAAATTTGGAGTGTGTGGTTGTGTGTACTACTGAAGTGGAGATACACAGCTCAGTGTAGGAGAAAAAGAAAGTGCTATAAAACAGTTTTATAGGTTTTCTTTTAACTAGTCTGAGAAAAAAAAAAGTTTTATGGGAAAAAAAGCCCCACAACAACAAGAAAACAAATCTCAAATTTGACTGGTGCATGAAAAAACTGGGTTTCCTTAAAACAACTTCAGGAGATGCATGTTACAGATTTTAATTGATTTGTTTATACAAATAAATACACAGAACACATGTGTTTCACTGATGGACGACTGCTGTCAGTGTGTGTTTACTGCACCTGTGCTCTGTGTGAGCTGTGAAACTTTAGCTCTCAGATGCTCCAGTTCTCTCTGTAGGGAAGGCAGGGCCTCCAGCTCTTTCTTTGCTCTTGCACTTTCTTCTTTTATTCTCTCGTTCTCTTGTGCCAGCTCTTTCTGAAGAACAGGTACTCTATCTAGTTCTCCTTTTATCCTCTCATACTCCTTCTCCAGCTCTTCTCTCCTCACACGCTCCTTCTCTCCCTCTTCTGCCAGAAGTTGTGCTGCTTTCAGTTCACCTTGATGTTGCTGATTTAACAAAACAGGGCAAAAAATTAACACTGATCAAAAGAAACCCCATAAACTGGAAATTTTCCTGCTTCTTTGTAACATAAAAGAGTATGACGTAATATCAGATCTAGCCTGAATATACCAGTCATACAAAAGTAAATCACAACAGCATTTGGGTCCTAGAAGGAAACCTTGAGGAACTGTATAAAAGATCATTTACACATACACTGGTTAGCTTGGAGAACCAGCTCATTTACCTGTAATTAGATTTACACACTCTTTCTGACACTTAAACTCTTGGCTTGATTTGAATTTCATTGAATACAAGTTTGCACATGTCTGTGTACCTGAAGCTGTTCTTGTAGTACCAATATTTGCTGATCTTCCTTCACTTGTTTGCTTAAAATATCTGGAGGCTGAAGGCCAACAGGCGTGTCTTTGGAGATCTCAGGATTCAGCCACTCCTATCAAACGCACACACAAAACCCAACAGATGATACATCGACTAAAATTGACTGTAAAATCATACAAAAAAGAAGAGCTGACCTGATTTGTTGGGTCCTTCAGCTCACTAACATCCATGTCTGCTTCTGAGAGGAAAACGCAGGAGAATAACATGACAACAATTACATATCAATCAATAAAAAGCAACAGTGGGTGATGTGGTGAAGATGAGGAAGCTAACATGGAGCCATAACACTCAGTAATTAAAGACTGAAGGATATTCACAGAGATAGCATGCAGTTCCAGCAGTGACTTGAATATAACATACAATGTTCAGAAATAATCAGAATTCATTTTCTAAATGTATGCACTATTCATGTCACTGTCATGTCATAAAATTAAACATGCTGCACAAACCATTTTACATGTGCATCATGAGGCTTAGCTTAAGACATAATTTAGCCAGTCCCCTGAAAGCTGCAACTCTTACCCAAAAATAAAAATAGTACACACTGTCTGGGACCTCTTTTTTTCCATAATACAGTATGAAAGTCAATGAGGACCAACAACTGTTTGGATACATTCAACATTCATCAAAATATCTTTTTAATGTTCAACAAAAGACAGAAACTCAGTTTTTGAACAAATGAGTAAATGATGACAGTATTTTCATTTTTGGCTAAAATATCTCTTTAATTATATAACAGGCATTCGAACACATTTTAGGAATATGTGTTTTTTCCAGATTTGGCAAACTTTAAAATGAAATTGAGAAATCATATAAATATTATTATTGTACTTTTTCTGTTTTTTGCTTTGTTTTGTTTTTAGATATTTTTAAAAATCTTGTCCTTGATCAATATCCGGCAAATCATGAACAAATGGAAAGGTCATTTGAATGTTGCTGTGGACAATGAGGGTCGTCAGAGTCCAGTGGTTCATATCCAGCACATGTGCAAAAGCGCATGCATAATTACAACTGCAGCGTCCATTTACCAGCAAATTACATCCAGCTAAAGCATCTCATTGCTCCACTCAAACTCACACAGACACACAAACACTCTCTCTTCCTACCACCATCCAGGTCCATGAGCATACCTGTGAAACAATACACCTCAGTCTCAGACACAGAACATATTCAAATTCACTCTGTGATATGGGCCACTGCATAGGTACTTTTGGTCACATGCTCCATTTTATGACAAACCATATTCAAAACCAGTTTGCCAAGAGTTTTATAAAAGTTGATTATAACCGTACCCATAAATCCCACATTTCTGAGGATGTACTGTAGTTAATACAGACATCTCTAGTGACTGACAACCTAACAACGATGCCCTAAGAGCACTGACTAGATCCCTTTTATTTTTTACATTTTTCTATATATATATTTTTTTTTTTTTTTTCATTATTTGAAGCACTGGATTTCCAACTAATCTAGAAAATATTGTGATCTGTATTTCATTTATAAGTGTGAAAACAAAGGGCCTCATGCTCACCAGAGAAGAAAATGGTCCCTAGTCCTAGAAGAATGACAGCTGCAAGGATGCACTTGTTCAAAGAAAAGACTGTTTCCTCTTCTCTTTGAGGTGGTTGGAAATCTTCCTCCTCCCCCTCTTCATCATCATCTGCCTCAGTCTTGTCCAAAGAGCCCAGGTGGGAGATTTTTCTATTTCGTAAACCATCCCCCTTCTTCCCGTTTGTTTCCGATGCTTCTTTAGAATCTACACAGAAAGTGGACACGCGATTATTGAGGATTTTCAGCAAGTATTAAAAAGAAAGATTTATACACAAATACACAACTGCATAACAAAACAAGCAGTCTCTTTCCTGCTGGTTAGTGCAGCAGCTAAATTGCTGTTGTTGTTTTTTTTATAGTTTAAAGTGGCTTTTATTTCATTTAATAGCTACCATTATTTGCAAGAGTAGGACATGAACATCCTTTTTTGGCCCTGGAACATATTATTAAGCATTCAATGTTCTCTGATTGTAGGGTTAGGGCTGTCTGGCGAATCTACACTCGTGTACTGAGACTGAGGCTCTATTTCTGGAGCTCCCCACGGTCACGTCATCAGTCTGGTCTGCAGCTTCAGTGATCTAGCATTCAACTTCTCTCAAGACACTTTAGCAAGACGACTAAAACATGCCACACTAAAGCATTTCCAAGCAAATTTATCATACATGTGGAAAACCATTCAAAAGCTTCGGGGTCAGAATTTTTTTTTGGATATTCATATATGTATTCAGCAAAGATGCATTAAATTTTTATTTCATATAAAGTCTGTTCTTTTGAACATTCCATTCATCAAAGAATTCTGTTTTCATGAAAATACTAAGCAGCACAACTGTTTTCTAAATTGATAATAAAGTACAGCTTCAAATCTGCAAATTGGAATGATTTTAGAAAGATTACTGAAAACCAGGTTAATGGCTGCTAAACATTTTTTTTGCTATCACAGGAAAACTTTATATTAATATATATTAATATTTATATTGTACAATATGCTTTTTTTTATACTGTTTTGACTAAATAAATGAAGCCTTGGTAAACATAAGATAAAAAAAAATATCACTTAAAAATAAGTGGAATAAATAAGGGGAATAAAAACAATAAAATTTGGTTTTTCAGGATGCAGGTACAAGCAAATGTTCACCTTAAGAAAGAAAGTGGAAAAAATAGAGAATGATGCATCTGAAATGTAATCAGAGCAGGCACGCTGTATTCATGTATAAATAAAAAACAATAAACAAAAATCAAGCTGTCAAGCTGCCACCAGTCATCATGCAAGTCCATCATTACTCCCGTAACAGACCTGCCAACTGCAGTTACGCTCCGTTTTCACCACCACCAACACTTTAAAGATATATACACTACTTAAAAAACACAGATACATTAAGACAACTAATATTAAAAACAAAATAAAAATAGATATAAATGCACAAAGGTAAAAGGTAAGTGACACTATTACTATTGTTGCAGAGTCCCTCACCTTCAGTGATGGTTTTCCTCAGTGAATCTTCATCCGATTTAAACCAATCTCTTTCCTGACTAACTGAAGCAGGAAGTGGACTTGATCCAGAGGTAGGACTTATGTGAGTGTAAGAGTCAGAGAATGAATCGACATCGGTGCTGGGAATAACTGGGCTCTCAGAGTGACCTTGTTTTTCATGATCAGTGGTCAAGGAGCTGATGTGAACAGTGGCACTGACGGAGCTGGGACCTTCACTGACATTTGCTGCATTCAGCTGGGCCCGACTCTCACTCGTCTCTGGAGACGTTTCCTGCTTAACATTTTGAAAGATTTAGTTATTATTATTTCACAGTTAAAAATCAAAAAGACAAAATTAAAGTTTTTCTTTTTTGGGTGACCTAAACCTCATCTAGTGTAAGAGGTTATGGTCATCAGGGTTTTAGATCATCTGAAGCGTTTATTTGAGGAAGGACACCTGAGATGGCTCTGGAGGCTCTGAATCATGGGTGAGAGCTGGGTCAAACTGCAACTGTGTGGATGTCTCTGTCTCCGGCTGGTGAGCAGATGAGTGCTTCTCCAGGTCACTGTAGGCCTCCGGTGAGGGCTCAGGTGCTTTTGAGATCTGCCCTTCGACCTTAAGATTTTCAGCTAAAGGACCCACATTCTCAACTCCAGACTCCTGCACATGAAAAGAGCCTCTGTCAAACAAACATGTGCCTATTTATTTATTGTTTATTTTTTATGGATTTTCAAACCATTCATAACCTTTTCAAGTAAAGATTACATCTAATAAAAATGTTACCATGACGTAATTTTCCACATGTGAGTGTATGCTTCTGAATCAGATTTTTTAAAACATATTTTCCAAGATAAATGTATTATTATTAATTTTATTTTTTTGTTATATCACTATAACTACTACAAATATCATTAATCAGATTCATAAATAGTACTAGTGCTGTCAAATGATAAAATTGCATTCAAAATAAAAACATACATATTTACATACATATTTATTATGTACATATAAATGCTCACACATGCATGTATATATTTCAGAAAAATATTTTGTTTATATATTAACCTTGCCATGTTTTTTTATTCATTCAGGACATCAAGTGATACCATTTTCTATATTACTATAATTATTAAAAATATGTTGAGGGTTTTTTTTTGTGAACACTACACCCATATACACAGAATAGGTGTATTCAAGACACTGCATGTGTGAATTTGCATATAGGGTTTGAATAAATTGACAGATAGAATATAATGTCACTGACGCTCTCATCAAGATATGTATAACACAAATACCCATAACAAGAACATTTTCAGACCACAGGGACTTTTACCCAGGCCCCTGACACTGAAACACACCTTTACCTCCGGGGTAAGGAGAGTCCAGTTGTTGCTGTTTTCAGACATTGCCCCCTGGTGGCTCCGTCCAGCAACTAAAAAACACAAACACATTAGAAAATTATCAGCTCAATTTCAGTAACAAATTAATAGACAAATACAACCACATTTAAAAGGCGTCTCTATTATGGGTGGAGTTTCATTGCATGAGTCCAAAATGTTAATATGTAAAGAAAGTAAAGGATATGTACCTTGAAAACGTACAGAACTATTGGCATACTTCACATATGCTGTACACATCATAATTGAAAAAGAACAACATTGATGTAACACACGCTGTGGTGAGTGAGTTCAATGAGGACGTATCTCCACTGCAGGCCTTTACTAGTGAAAAAAAAACCTCAGGAGTAAATGAGAGAGTGAAAAGCTGGAGCTGAAAGAGTTCTCACTTCATTAGTATTATCGTTGTGTTCTCCAATTGGTTACACCAACAGCTCCCTGGCTGGCAAATATTTTGGCAAAGAACTGTGTAACTAAGGATGTCAAGTGAAACAGCCCTGAAGGCATTAATGCAGGAGAGAATGGTGGAGTTATACACATACTGACAGCACTGAAAAAACAAAGCAATGGACCTACTGCTCACTACCAGAAAACCGAGAAAGACGTGAGCTACTTTTCCAAGTGGGTCAAAGACTAACAGCCATTTCAATGAATTACAGCACCTTATTCAAACATTCTTCCATTTGTGCTAAATCTTTCGAATATTAAGCAGAGCTGAATATTAAATAGATCTGGTATGAGCCGTGTAAGAATGGGATCCGGTTCAAACGAAATGGTGAATCTTTCACGCAAATTAAAAAAATGAAAGAGGCCTAATCACCGACGTACCACTTTGTGACACACTTCACTCTTTAATAAGGATCTTTTTTTCCTTTCACAGTAATTTGGGTCTGCTAATAATGTGGCTCCCATGAGAGTTTTTTTTCAATGTAGCCATGAGCCATGAGAGTTGAGGATATAGAAGAACGTCTGAAATAGATAACAGCTATAAATAACACAGAAAGAAGCACAGAGTGGACCAAACTAACATTTTCTGAGACAATACTTTTACAAAAACTAAAATAAAAATATATAAATGAAAATAATATAAAATGTATTATCAAAAAGTGATTTATATTTTAAGTTATTTTATTTAACGACATTACACTTTACATTCAAAAACAAGAGCTTTGCTTTACTAAGCTGTCTAACTTTTTGAAAGCTTTTACTGTAATTACTGTATGCTATTTTGGAGGAAAATATGATTACCATGGTAAATGTTTTATTATTTAAACCGTGTGAGCCCAGATTGTTTTGAAATGAAAAGGAAAAGCTTCATTGGGTCCCCAGTGTCTCTCTTATCTCTCCCATCATCTCCTCCGACATTAAATGCCCATAAAAGGACAACATCTTCACGTCATGCCAATTTCGTTATAATTATTATTTCCATTCGTCATATATCATGTTCTCTGTGTGTTTGTTTGTATGTTCCACGGCTGTTGGATATCTTTGTACATTTTTAACAGACGCAGTTGTCAAAAGGGGAGTGTTCAAAAACCAACAGGCAAATGTCGAAGTCGCACTTTACATACACATGCACAAGCCGGAAATATAGAAGAAACAAGCCCACAAGCTTAATGTGTGCGATGTGAGTTTGGTTAAATACGAAAAATGTTTAAATGTATTAAAGGAGAAGCATACCTGGTAACTCTGAAGTGCCTTCCGCCTTTAAAACCGCTTTTATTTCCACCACTCTCTCGTGTCTTGTGCAAAGTTGCAATCTCAAGCGTGCAGTTTTGTTGACAGGCCTTTTGTCTCCAAAGTTTTCCACCAATCAGTGCTTGCCGTTGAGCTGTGTCCCGCCCACATGCTGCGTTTTCCACCAATGACAACATACTTTATCTTCCGTCCTTCAAAGCACCCTTTTTTTGTGACTGACAAACGCAGGTGACATGAAAATGAGGAGCATGTGCTCAAACGAAAGGGGATAAGGATCCCAACACTCTTCCTTCCATACGAATAAGACTTAGTGGATAAATCTGGTAACGTAAAATATGAAGAGAAGCCTACTTTTTTGTAGGTGTGCTTTTTTGTTATTTTAACTTTTTATAGATTCAAATGCAATTTCAAGAGATACAAAATAAGGTTTTAAATCACTCCAGTTGCTTTAATGAATGTTTCCCTAATAACAAGAAATTATGTTTGTGATGCTCTTCAATTGCATAGTTACTAATAATATATATTAATGCATTTCGATTGATGTTGTACCTACTGAACTGATCTTTTAAGTTTATAGTTATAGTTGTATATTTTATAGTTATAAAATGAGACTAGACTATTGAAAGTGTGACCTCATAAATAAAACCACAAATTTATCAGCTGTATAAAATGCATTATCAACCATCCAAAACACTAGCATTGCGGTGAAGACTTTTGCATGAGCAAGCATAACCTACATTTTTTTTTCCAGAAACTCCACAGACAAGGCGTTTAGTGTAATGCCTCGGTTTACAGTAGCCTATTTATTTGCATATCTGATATTTGCTTTCAGCATGTATTATAACACATTTTGTATATATTTGTGTAAGATGTTTGATATGTATTCTAATAAGCATATTTATGGTATACTGCATTTGTTATATTTGAATCCACAATGTACGTCTTGGTAGTGTAACAGTGTAATCACATGCTTTTACCAGAAGTTTCTAAACCAGTTAAAAAGCCTCTGGACCGTTTTTGTGACCTTTTTAAAAATAATCACACAATAATAATTTTTTTAATTATTTTTATTGTACAATTTTCTTAAACAGCGTCATTTAAAACATATTTGAATACCACCGGCATGCTGATAGGTACGTGGTCTATATTCCTCATATGAAGCCTATGTGATGCTCTGCGTTACAGTGCATTGCTACAGCGGCCTCTAATAGTTGTGAGGCATGAGTGTTGTTTATGCATGTGTGAAGAGGTCTGGATTCAGGCCAAAGCATCACCACATCTGTGATGAATCATTCACAAAAAGCTCTGAAAAAGGAAACATCATAAATATCAGCTCTTTTAAATTTCATCTAATGATTAACCCACTCATTAAATAACATGACATTTATTCAAGCTTCAAAATAATAAAATATTATTTTTTAACTCCAGTTGAACAGGGCGCCCTCTAATGGTAACACCACTAGATTGCACACGTTTATACAAGGTCAAGGCTAAATGTTTGTGAGCCCTCGTTTTGTTTCTGTGCGTTTAAATGAACAATAAATTAACTTTCAGTAACAAATAAAGCTGAAAAAATAGAACTGCCTTGGAACTTAATGTGACAGTTCACCCCTAAATTGTGAGTTTCTTTTTTTAAAGATATTTTGAAGAACAAATGGCTTGTCACTTTACTATATAATAATAATAAAAGGTATGGTATGATATGTAATAACACATTGATGGGACCGGAAACTTCATGTACTTCAATTATTAAAATCATTGTAATATTGATAATATTTAATAATTGTAATGTTAAATAAACTAATAATAATTAAATTACATTAAAAATATACAACAATTAATACTAAAACACTGATCATTATTAGATGTTGCTTTGGGAAACATCATAAAATTATACTTATCTTTCTTTATTCTTTTTCTTTCTTTTTTTTTTACCTTTTTGTTTTTAGTCCAGGATCTCTTTGATGCACCAGCAGCAGAGCAGGAAGTAGAGGCACTCCTTGAGAGACTGAATGACTCCATAGGCCACATTCCCTCCCATCAGGTTCTTGCCATGTCTCATCCTCAAAGCTGCATTTCTCAGGTTTTGGCCCAGCGAGGAGGGCATGGCCTGGGGCAGTGGACGCTGTGGATGCATCTCTCCCCACCGCTCCACGTTCGACTGGAGAGCGCGAGTGATACTCGAAGGGAGGAGAGTGGTCCTTGTTTGCCACTGCGCGTTGTGGGTCTCCACTTTTTCTCCTTCAACCGTTGCCCCTCTTCAGATGAAACCCTAGAGTGAACTGACTCCTGTGTGTTGTGGGATACACGGACCCAGTGCCCCCCTGTAAAACGGGTTTTATTCAGCTCTGGAAAATGCCAGCTTACTGTTCACCTCCTACTGCACAATGGCCTCACAACATCTCTCATCTACCTATTGTTCATCTCTAATTCCTCTACTGTGCACTGAAAGGACCTGAATGACTGTCAAAATATTCAGGCACGGTGCACAAACAAATACAGACGTTGTCATTTCTCCTGTATTAATATGAGTGTAAAAATGAATGAGTTATGAGATTAATCTTAAAGAACAACAAATCAAAGCATTACTATTGTGAGATTTGGGGCCACAAACCGCTTAAGCAATAGATTTATGCTTATTAATAAACAGCTGAACAGGTAACAGGTGAAATGAAACACTCCAAGAAAGGTGAATGATATATGTATTTATATATGTAATCTATCGTTTGATACAGGTGTAAACAATACGTTTTCCCCAAAGAACAACAACAACAACATAAAAAGAATAATTAAAATAATCCAAAACATGTATTTTCTTTTTTTTCGTTTTTTTTAAAGAAGCATCATTTACATAGGCAAACAAGAAAACAAGCCTTTGGCTTAGAAAATAGCAAACAACCAACCACAACACAAAAGTCAGAATTACCACAATAACAGGAAGTGTTTCCATGCAACAAAAGGCCGCTGTGAAATATGAAAATGAGCAAACAGTTGAGTGGCGAGTCATGGTTGTAAAAGCCAGATTATTCCAGACCATTTCAGCCCTGCATATGCATGCATCCACGCACACACAGACTCATAAACACACGTTGTTTAAACTCCATTAGCAGTTAGTTACCAGATGCGTGGTGCTATCAGCACATAAAAGGTCTGACGTCAAATGATTAAAAAAAAAAACCCTTCAATGCATTCATTTGAATTACAACAGGCTTCAATTCACATTAGCGTGAAGGCTGGTCGCATTCAGTAGCGGCTGGGATCTATCTGGATTGATAACGGAAAATTAATGTTGACCGTTTACTCAAAATCCACAAGTTACATCCATTAAAAAGACTAAAAATAAAAGCGTTGCCCATTTCAGATTCATAATGCATCCAGTTAAGGGTCTTTCGGTAAGGTAAGGTAAGGTAAGGTAAGGATCATTTACACAGATCTGTGATTGCACTGTCTTCAGGAGAGCATGTCAAATCTTACACCTTTAGCTTTTTTTTTTCTTTTTAGTTTGCAAATTTCCATTTGACAACGATTCACACAGTAAATGACTGCATTTAGACAGCTACTAGCATAGGCAAAGCTTATTTACATATCTTTTACAGGGTCGGTTTCTAAATGAGAGATAGAAGAAGGTATTTAAGCAACATAATGCTATACCCAGCACTAAACTAAGCACAGTAAGAACAGCACAGCAGAATTAACGCGCCAAAGAAAAAGACTACTTTCCCAAAACCTGCATTGAGCCTCAATAAACTTGTGTCATTTTTGCAGTTGATTATCTTTTTCAGTTGTGTTTTTCCAGAACAGAAAGTGTCATGATTACCTAGAGAATCACAAAAGGCGACTGTGTTTTATCGGTTTGTCTGTGTATCGGTGTTTGGTAAAAAAAGGCACAATCAATATCAGAGCAAACAAAGATGAAGAAAGTGGTTTCCTGTTTGTGGCTTCAACAGAAACTGCACTTGTGGCTGCAAAGACACGTTCAGAATTCATTTGGAGTGCTTTTCGTCTTCTTGGATGGCATGTCCCCTTCGCAAACGATGCCGTTCAAATGCAAAGTGATAATAGTGAATCTTTGAAAAGGACACGTTTTATAATACACATCATATCCTCCAGAAGCAGCTGACACCTCGATTCATGCGATGATCGATTGTCAATGCCAACAGAAGTAAAGTCGACAAGATAAAGAAAAATAGAGCCTCCCCGAATAAAACCATCCTGATGATGTCGTAAGCTGATCAAGATGACATCATTGTGACAAATATAGAAATCCGTAGTTAAAATGACATCATAAGGCGGCTTCAATCAGTTCTCAAACCACAGACCTTCAGTCCTATACTCATGTCCACTGATTGCACTTTAATTTTTTTTCTCGTCCCTTATATCCCAGGCTGATATATGATGTTATGCGGAAAGGGAACGTTCCCTTTTTCCACAGACTAGTTTTTTTGTCCTCGTAACGGGCAGCGAAAATCCCTCACAGCATCTGCTTATTTGCATAAGTAAAAATCCACACCGCATCCGTGCTGCTAAAGCTTTCACATATGTTCAGGGGTCTTCCCAAATGACCACAATTCCCAATTTTTCTTGGGGACCAGGCTCGGAATTCTGTAAAGGGTACTGTGAGGTTGAGAATTACAGGCATTCTGTGTGATTTCTCTTGGCGGGAAAATTGGGAAAGTGATATTCCGGAGGATATTACGCATTCGCTGTGAAAGCTGATGTCTGTGATTGGAAAATGAGCTCTGTATTCTCTTTACAGTTTTGCATATTCATCAAACAGTCTCATGAGATATCCAAACGACAGCCACAGAAGGATCAATATGAAGCTGGAGTCTTTGGATTTCGCCCATTGCACCAGATGTGAATCTTTAGAGTGCTACAAAGGTTCTGCAATTTTAGTACATTCACATCAACTCTCGACTCGAAGAATGCCCGGGCCTGTTTCCATGGTTACAGGCCCACCCCAGTCTAAATTCAAGACATGATGTCGTGTTTGGGAAGTGATGTCACATGCCTCTCTTTGAGACACCTCATCTATTGGCTTTTTGTAATCGCTTATTTCAAGCGCCGTGTCCTTTTTAGTCCTTGAGTAGAGTGATTGCATCGCTTTGTAATTTCACGGCCGGCGGTTGACGCAGTACAAAATTTTGTGTTTCTGTGTAGATATGATTAGCTTACACTCCCAGTTGGAAAACCTTTTTTTTTTTTTCTCTAATAGAGTTTTTTTTCTCTTGAATGTGCGGTGGAGAAAAATCTTTTTTCTTTTTTTAAGCACGGCGATCAACTGGCTGCTGCAGACACACCTCACTTCCTGCCGAGATGATTGGCAGCCGGTTGTCCATGTGATAGCTAATCAAGTGACTGACGCTCTCAAAGCGGTGGTCTTTGGTGCGCACCTACGACAGCAAAAAGAAAAGTTACAGAATTATGTTTTGATAAGGACAAAATATCGAGAGTGCGGTGTATTTTATCATACTCCTCACCACTCCCTCTGGGTCCACCAGAAGCAGGTGTTTAGGTTGGCCGCCCTGCTGTCCAGTGAGGACGTACTGGCCTGGTGTGGTGCCTGACTCCCGCACCAGGAAGTCTCCATCCTTGGTCAGGAGTCTTTCGGCCTGTCTGCGGCTTAGAGGTCCGTGGAACCAGGGCTCGTTCTGCAGCAGCTCTGCCAGAGGAGGCGCCACTGCACCCGACACACCTAAAGCTGTGTCAAATGGCTCTGCAAGGCGAAGAACAGAATACGGATGTATTTTTGGACAATTTATAACTGCACTTATAACGGAACATGAAAAAGGTAAAGCAAATCCAAATATTCTCTTTAAAACAAAGTAAAAAAAAATACATCTTCCAAAACAAATAATCAATCTCATGTGAAAATCTGGGCAATATATTGATGTGTGTTAAGAGTTGGTCAAATCCATTAATGTATTAATAATCAGTTTAAACTATGTTTTCGGTAAATTAAAACTTTTTTTCTCGCATATCACTTCAAATTGTATGGCGTTTGTATTAAGTGCATTAAAACTAGGGGTTGGAATATGTTATTTTTTTAAATCTAGATTAAAATGGCTCATTTGAATGCTGCCAAAGGCATTCAGAATATGTGTGCTACCTTAATAATGACTAAAAGTAAAGCTAAATTAAACATGGGTTTACTACAAATAAAAGTCATAATAGTTTAACTAAAGTAACCACACATTAACATGGTTTTGCCGCACTAGCCATTTAGCTTCACCATGGTATTTGTGATTATACTAATTGTAATCAATTTGAATGATTATTGCAATGCATGTATACAGAGCGTGATCTCTGTGCCGCCCAGATCTACAAAACAGACCTTCACACCTCTGTAATAAACACGGAGGTGTTAGTCCTGTCTGAAATGGTACATGAAGATCACGGACGACAGGTGATAAGAATCGAAGCTCACACGTACAGTAGTTTAGAAAACTAGTCCCTCTCGAATAGGGCTAAAATGTCAAAGTGTGACGCGTATGCAGAGCTGAACCGCAGCTTGTACTGCAGTAGGCTATAGACAAGCATCTTACTTTTGTCCAGCTTTCTTCGTGTGCCATGCACTTTGATTTATGTCATTGTCAGCATACTTTGTTATGCGACTGTCTATATTATTTTATATACTTCTGCCCTGCTCCTGCTACGCGCTGCGCCCTGCGTGTGAAAGCGCTCATCCTTTAACATGGGTGCTGGAAAAAATAGACCCAGCTCCCAACCCAACTTTGTTAATAGATTAACGGCGTTATTTGTTTTATCGCATGATAAGAGTCTCACGTTAGCGCTGATAACTATTAATAAGATAAGAAATTAATAGTTTAAGTTGCCATGGATGCATTCAATTGTTTTTGCATTATTACAAAGAACATTTCATCTACAAAATAATATATATTTTTTTAAACCTTGTTGAAGAGAATCAATGACTTTGCTTTTAAAGGAATAAATCTTAAAATACATTAAAACAGAAAACAGCTATTTTATATTGTAATAATATTTCACAATATTACTTATCATAATTACATTTTGAATTAAATAAATGCAGTCTTAGTAAGTAATTAAAGATTAAAGTTCTCATCGCTTTAAACACCATGTATGTAAATATAAAGATAGAGATATTAAAATATGAATAGCAAATAATACTTTCACTGAATTTAAACAGATTTCTTCTGTATGCTACTGTTATATGAATGCACATAAATACAAATATTTCAGTATAGTTTTTAGCTATTGTAGAGCAAATGCATGAATATCAAGACATACATCATAAATACAGATATTTTTTCCAACCAAGTTGCCTCGCATTAGTTACTCACTCATGTCAAACGCATCTCTGTGAGCATTTCCATTGGCTGCTGCCGCTGGAAGGCGGGGTTTATCCACATTGACGTACGAAGGGTCGTCAAACAAGCCACCCTCCTTAACACCAACTTAAAAGAGAGAGACAAACAGAGGACTGTGAGGTTAAAGTGAGTTAACCTTCAGGTGAGTGCGCTTAAGCGCTGCCATTCTGACTCGGCGATCCAGAAGCCACCTCTCAAAGGAGCTGTGTAATAGGTTTGGGCAGCGTCCAACAGAGAGCAATGAACAGTGACAGAAAAACCGCTGACTCACTCTGCAGAATGACAGTCTCAGCTGAGAGGAAAATGAAACGAAGGGAAGTGCGACAATATAAGACTGACAAATACTATATGGCACTATGAAAGGAACAGGGCAGGGGTTATTAGTGTTTGAGCAAACCTGACCTGGTAGAGGAGGCAGAGGCTGCTTGTGAATGTCGTTCTGGCTGGGCTGTCCATACGGCTGCGGAGACACACTGCATTAGAGTGCTGACACAAAATGAACTGGTGGAATTTTGTCAATTTTAGAATCAGAG
>JAUCNO010001113.1:1756906-1771941 GCA_032353835.1 Enteromius viviparus | reverse complement strand
CACATATATACTATATATATATATATATATATATATACTGTATACATATGTGTGTGTGTGTGTGTGTGTGTGTGTGTGCGTGCATGCGTTACTATTAAATTATTTAATTTTGAAAGAATGACTTTTTTGCTATTTATAATATGACTTTCTCATTATAAAAAATATCAAAAAATAAAATAAACAACTTATCTGCCTTTACATCATCAGAATGGGACCACTCACAGGGGATACCGTTCACATTTGGGGGTCCTTGGCACCAAAACATTTTTAAAACTCCTGGTCTAGAACCCATTAGACTCACACTTACACAGTTGGCCCATGTAACTTCCCATAATAATAATGATGGACAGTCAAAACATAGAGGTCACAGAGCCCATAGTGGGCACAGCAGTAGCCAAACACTCCTGTCATTTAATGAAGCAGTCAGCATGGACATGGAAAATATAAATCAGGCTTAAATGCACAAGTGCAAAAGGTTTTGCTAATGAGCCCAGACAAGTGCAAGAAAATAGTTCTCATGGCGTTGTGTCATCAGCTCTGTTGACAGCCCACTCTGTGGAGTTGATTTATGACAGTATGCTGTGTAATGTCCTGCTATGAATAGCAGCAGCAAAGTGGTTTTGAGTTCATTCCTTTCATCAGACTTGAGAATGTGCGATCAAAAAAACATGGCCACACATTATTGAAGATGCCCAATGCATATGAGAAAAACACGCATCTCATACATGATATTACCGTTACAAATAAATGTTTCGGAGATTCCTGGAAAAGAGCTGTTTCAGATTAGTGCTTTTGGATCTGTGGATCAAGTTTTTGACTCAAATTATGCAGATACATTATTAATAATATGTGAATGACACATAAAAATGACATTTAAAAATATAATTGATTATAATCATATAATTAAAATAGTAAAATAAAAATAAAATAAAGCAATTCAATATTAATTTAATAATTTGGCAACTAACTAAAATAACATAGCAATAAAATCTTAAAAAACTAATAAAAATAAAACACACACACACACACACAAAATATCACTCAAAACAAAGTAAAAAATGAAAACTCCAAACATACAACAAAACTTATTCAAAGAGTAATCATGCTCTTTCATCAACACAAAAACTGAGAGACACATTAAGCCTGAAGAGCAGCAGCTGTCATCTTGGGTCATCCGCTTAAAGAGCGAGAGAGAGTCTTACCCGGCCCTCACCTCCCACACCCGGGACCCACCTTTGACCCAAATAGGCCTTCAATCACACAAGCACACAGCTGGTTAGAAAAGCGATCCCATCACTGCTACATGGAATGCAGCGTGGTTTAGGACAGGTCCCGGGACAGAGGATAGAATGGCAGGAAAACATTCAACAAGAGAGGTAAGGCAACATCTGCAGAGCATAGTGGTTCTCTTATCAAGCTGCTCTTTCCATACGGGTTTAAATCACAGACACGGAACATTGATTCCACAGAGACAAACAACGTAGTGACTCAAAGACCCAAATCAGCAAACGTTCAAAGCTTTTGAGAGCTGAAGCTTCTCGGAAGGGTTTGCTACAAGACGGACTTGTGCCAAGCGGCTGCCTTCTTTCACGGTTCGCAAATCGCGAGAGATCGAAAGGGAAAACAACTCTCGGGCAGGTGTCTGAGCAGGTCTGGTTCGTAAAAACTCTCTCAACAGATTCTCAGACCTTGCCAGGAGTTTCAGCAACTTTTATTTTTGGACCAAAATACCCCTAGCAGAACAGCTTTGGAGTTTCCAAACGGTGCGGCAATCCGTCAGGATGGGTAAATTGAGTTGACTGTGAGAGATAACTGCACTTCTTTCATGGGACGATTTTTGTCCATGGTACCCTTAAATAACACTTTTGCGAAACGTACAAATTAAAATCTGACAGTTCTAAGCTTAATGGCTTTTGCAGGCTGACGGTTATATTTTCCCCTGCAGTCTGGAGAGAGAAAACCGTACGAGCCACGTGTGCTTGGCTGCAGTGCAGCACGCCACTAAGTTTATACAGACACACACTTGTCTTAAACACCGACTACCAGTTCCTGTAGACAACGGCAGTGAATCACTTAGACGTTTAACTGTCGGCATGAAGTCTGGTCCACATCGTGGATTTTTCTAGCCAAGAACCGCCCATGTAGACATGAAAAATCCAACTGACTGACAAGTGAAGCAGCCAACTGCAGTTGTAGAGGATGTTTAAGAATGGAGAAAAGAGAGATTAGATCACTTTAAAAGCTTCAAATTAAGGTGTGCTAGTATCTCTATTAAACCAGTCTAATAAAACTACTTAAAGTCATACGATTTGAGTAAAAAAATACTTTTCTTTAAGCCTATTAAATAACAAAGTGCACTTCATAGGAATACTGGAATATTACAAGTATTGTGTGATATTCTAAAATTCCCAAAGAACACAACAGATGGAAAACCTGCTATTGTGGGAGCCTGTTAACTTGCAAAGCATAACTTCCAAGCGCATTGATAAAAGCCCTTTTTAGGTCCAATGAGCGTCAGACAGTCCATATACTGTATATGAACCTTGTATGGTTCGTGGGTGTGTTGTCTGAGACTAAGAGTCACAGGGGTAACATAAACCTCTGAAGTGAGTTACATGCATACTACACTTACAGAAAAACTACACGGTTTATATGCTTAATGGGTTTTGTGGGTGCTGTCTGTGACACTTAATCCTTCGTGATACAGAGATAGCCCTCCTGCTTCCACACAATGACACAGATGTTAATCTGGGATAAGGCTTATGGAGGTAATGAAGCCTGATTCTGTCAACAGGGTTTAGGGACATGAGATAAACAACGCGACTGTGAAGAATTATACAGTAAGATAATGTGAGTCTAAACATGCTATTGTTATTCTTTTTTTCATATGGCAAAAAGACATTACCATGGCATATATGTGAGTGTTTTTAAAACTGATCGCACAGGTTATAAATTAAAAAAGCCTTTTTCTGCCAAAACAAAATTAGATTATAAGCTGAGACTTATGTGTGTTTATGTATGTGTGTAACACACTTCCCTGGCATTCGTATAAAGTTGCTGCATTAGCTGTTTTATATCGATTGAGAAATCAAGCATGGAACATATTTAAACTAGATCATAAACTTTGCGGTGTGAGGGCCTATTAGCAACAGGAAAACTTTACTACGCAGTAAAAATCAAACAAGGGCCTTGGTACGTATAATTTACACATCCCTCATTCAACAAGCAACAAATGAGAACATAATTCCTAAACAATCTGATGCAGCCAGAATCTGCTGACTGAGCCAGAAACTTTAAAGGGTGAAGATTGAGTACAAAATGTTTTTCTCACCATTTATAGTTTATTTGAAAAGCAACGGCATCTTGTTACTCACCTATGCAGGCATGGACTCTGACAGACAGCTGTGTTCTCAGGACAATGCTGTGCTTTTTTCCTCTCCTAAAGAAAAACAAAACACAAAATAAGAAATCACCAAAAACATTAAAATACTTGAGTTACAGTGGGGCAGAAAACTATTTAGTCAGCCACCAATTGTGCAAGTTCTCCCACTTAAAAAGATGAGGGAGGCCTGTAATTTTCATCATAGGTGTTGAGAACGGGACAGAGATGTGGGGATCCATTCGCAGGGCTTTATTTAAAGACACGAGACAACAGCAAATAGGAATTGTAGAGGCAAAACACAAGAGAGTAGCGAGGGCTGGTCGATTTGCGAACAAAGTCCAAACAGGGAAAAACCAGAACAATAATCCAAGGTTGGAGGTGGGTACACAAACGATCAGGAAAACAATGAACACACAGAAAACATTTTGTACCAGGAAAGACACTCAATACACAGCAATTAGACTAACAATTATGAGCACTTTTTAAAGGCGAGACAAGAGGGTTAATGAGGGGGCGGAGCTGATCAATTGCTATGGGAACTAACAAGCAGGCAGAGACTGAACAGGGAAAACACTGTGTATGTACTGTACATGGACAAATAATCGCAACATTTGGTAAAAATAGTCATGACACTTTCATATTGTGATATTTAGATAAACAAAACAAAACAGAGCTTAATTAAAACAAATCAAACACTAAAAAACAAATAAAGCAAAGCAAAACACAACATAGCAAAACCACAACAAAACAAGCTAAAATTAAAATAAAGTGTAACAAAACAAAGCAACACCAAGTAAAAAAGCCAAAGCAAACATGAAACAAAAAGCAAAATCCAAAAACAAAAAAGCGAGAAAAAAAAAAAAAAAAAAAAATCAAAGTAAAAGCGAAAAATAAAATTAAACAAATAGGAAAATGATTAAAAAACAGCAACAAATCAAAGTAAAACCAAACCAAACAATTAACACTTAGATTAGTAAGGGATTGAAAACCAGTAAATTGTGAATCAAATGCTAGATGAAGTATCGCAGGAGTAAGTTAAACAGCCTTGTGTTATGATTGATCGATATACAAACAAGCTTCTCCCAAACAATCATTTTGGAACTACATATACAGGAGAGCATTTTAACATGACAAAAAGCAACCAGTCTTCTTTATATACACTTATGAATGTGAATTATTGTCACACAGAACATCTGTTTACACCAGAAGCCTGATTCAGCATTGCATCTGCTCTTACTGTATATTTAGGTCAGGTGAATTAGGCTTCTAAAGTCTTGAGAGACTAAAACCATGTGTGGCCTTGAGCTCCAAAAGACAGTAAAAATCCAACTGACTTCCCTTGACTTACAACTAACTGCCAAGTGACTCATGGGAGAGAGAATCTGGAAGAGCCGAGAGGGTGAAGAGTGGCATGTTGTGAAAATAGGGTCAGATATCGTCCGGACTCCCCCTGACCTGGAGAGCAGAGGTGGCTGTGGGGATGACATCTAGGTCACGCCGTCCATATAAAGAGTGACAGACGAGTACGGGCACAGACCCAACCCCCGTCTCTTCCATAGATTATCAGGCCTGATGAACAGAGGATCTGTCTGTCTCATGAATAACTGGAAGTAAACACACAAAGGAATAAGATGCAGCTGCATTTGAGTTGGAGGAGATTGATGGATGCTTAAAGTTCAGTTTTAGAACAAGTCAACCAACCACAATCTGGATCGGCAATGACTCTGTAACATCCGTGTGGGTTGAAGCCTCCATTTACCAGACATGAGATAAACACATGAGGTGGACAAGAAGCAACACAGTAAAGAAATGCAGACAAAACAGAAACTTTGAGATTGGAGAAAAGATATTTTTTCTTTTAAAAGGTTGACTTCCTCAAACCTGCAGCATATGATACTGCAGGTCTGCTTCCCTAAAGCAGGACAGCAACACAGAGACCTGTAAACAAATGCTGCGTTGTGTGAGCTATACAATGAAAGTTTGATGTCTTGTCTGGTTGGCAACATGCCACAGATCGGGGGATCTCTATACTCTATAAGTGACTACCTACCTTCAGTCTCCAAAACAACCTGCTACTCATTTAAAACGCTGTACTGATAGCACAAAGTGCATAGTTCAGGCCAGAGTAGACATGACATGTATTCACCAGTAAAGTTTAAAGTATGTGATAGTGCATGTTAAAATATTTTAAATTACAAAATTACAAAAAATTGGAATCTGAGGGTACAAAAAATGTAAATATTGTAAAAACTGTCTTTGAAAATTGTCCAAATGAAGTTTTGATATATTTGCGGTATAAAATTTGCAAAACACCCTCGAAAATGATCTTTACTTAATGTCCTAATGGTATTTTTGCTAAAAAGGAAAAGTAATCATTTTGACCCATACAATGTATTTTTGGCTATTGCTACAAATATACCAGTTCAACTTAGTTATAATGGTGTGTTTTTACGTTTTTAAGTTACCTTAACTATATTTTATATTTGAAGCCTTTCTTTAAAGTAATGTCATAGTGTGATAAACCAAAAATTTGAAAGTAAACAATTTTCCAAATAGTCATTTTTGAAGTGTTTCAAAATCTAAAATATGGGCTTATCACAGACACAGACAGCATCTGTCAGCACAACTTTTACTAAAGCAATTTGACAACACTTGCAACTTAATCTTTCTCCCATTGAAGCTAATGAGTAACTGGATCTATTTCATAATGAACTTGCGCTTTTCTCGCCAGTAACATTAGCCTGGCTACTAACCATAACCATACTCTACAGTGCCCTACATGCTCATTATCAAATTAAACGGCGAGTCTAAGAATACGCATGAGATACCCAGAGGAATCCAATTTTTGTATTTCTGGAGCAATAAGGAGAAACGCGCAGGAGAACTGGATTCTGAGGGTGAAGCTGTATGTCTTGGCTTTTCGTCTTGGCTTGATACTGTGAGAATTTCTGCATGTGGGTGCCTGCCAAGCGACTACATGGCTGTGGACGGTCTAGCACATACGGTACGGCTGATATAGCGTGTATCATCCTGCACCGCTGTCCACGCCGTTTCCCAGAGCGCAGCTCCGCTGGAGAGAAGATCTGCAGCCGGATGACTCAGTCTTTTTTCCACAGCTCACGGCCCAATGATTTGAGTTACCCAGACAAACGTGCCCAGCTTTGTGAAACAGAATAGCCCCTGCAACCTGAGATCTGTTTGGGGCCAAAAGGAGAAAGTGTCTCCAACATTGGCCACGTAACACCAGCAAAAGACACAGACAGCCGCGTTATGCTTATCCAAGACAAATTATCCTGACGTTAGAATTTCACAAGCATGAAGAGACCTTTCTGTTGCATAAGAAGACAAATAAAACAGAGTTGCACTGACAGTAATGGGTAAATGGGTAGTTCAAAACCAGTCGATAAGTAAGGAATTTGATAATTTGGCATTTACAGTCTGTAATAAGAGTTCTGCAAAATTAAATTGAAATGGCAAATGGAAATTTTTGCCAAAATAATAAAAAAGAAAAACATGTTATCAGCATGTTTATCAGCTTAATGCCCTGGATTAAAACACAAAACCTATCCTTTTAGCAAAAGTACAAACTCAAAATGTGACATTTTGTTACAATACAATTTATTCTTTCAGATTTTTTTAAATATCTGGTGGCAAGATGCGACTTCATGATTGCTATTTAAGATACAACAATATTCAAAGATTTCATATTAAGTACACTATAAAAAATGACCACAATTTTTAACTGTAAAAAAACTATTTCTTCTACATTCTTGATGGCCAGTGGCTATTCAGAAAAGAATTTCTTCCGGAACTCTACCTTAAAAATTATTAAAATAAAGGTTTTGGTGCCGAGGTTTCAATCTGCAGTGAAGTTTAACTCAATTTGTCTCCAAATCTCTACCTCCCAAATGCAAATTCAATCCCTCATAGTATTTGAATGTATATTTGTGACCAATTAAATACTGTACAGTGTCTATCTTAACTGAATTTATTCTGTCTCTGGATTATGCTTTCAGGACTCAGGCAAATGAATGAACAAACCTAACCTCTTCAGGTCAATCATCACAACCCCTGAACAGACCATCATAACAAATGTTTGTCTGTGGAGAAAATCAAAGTTTAAAGCTAGAGCTAGCGCAGCGTTCTGCTCTTTATTTACTCCCAAACGCCTTATAAACCCTGATCCCGGCCCCATGCAGTCTCTCCTGGGTCTGTGGAGTCATGCCAGGCTCACTCTTACCAACTCTGACTCCTCACTACCAGCCTGTTTATGGAACATCACACTATGAAGTCCCATAAAGACACAAAAGGAGAAGAAAATGGAGAGGGAGAAAATTTCAGAGAGACGACCCGTGGCCGACAGGTAACATTTACCTCCTGCATACTTGGACCTGGTTCAAAAACAACCATTTGCCTATAGTGCAATTAACAGCAGACTATACAAGTCCTCCTGGAACAGATATGACTCAGCAAATAAGCTAGAAATTAAGATTCTGAGCACCTGGTATATATATGGACCTTCTCAAGAAAAAAAAAAAAAAAGTTTACAAAAGAATACAGAATTTGACTTACTCACAAGGCCCGTCCACACCAAGCACAATAAGTATAAAGATAACGATAAAGAGGTCTCAAAATCTAATATTGTTATATTTGTAGTTATCAAAGGACACAACGGCACCATGGAAGAATCACGTGGTCTGTACATAGGTTCAAGACATCTCATAAAACCAATTTTTTAAGACACATATGTATAGTATATAACAATGCTGGTCTGAATGATTTACTTACGAATCCCACTTCACATGCAAACCAGCTTAAAACAGCAATATTGGCTCCACTGCCCTATGTTGAAAAGGAAACCTGTTTGAAAACAATTATTTCTGCAGTACCATTTTAAGCCACTGGTGGTGCTGACATTCCACAGACTTTTTATATCATTCACATAAACAAAAATTTGCTTGATCCACCCTAAACATGCAAAAAAGCTGCAGAATTGCTATCACCTGTCAATCTATTCATAAGACTAAACAGAGATCATAGCAAACACATACACAACACCTCAGTGTTTCCACACTTTCAACCACAGCTCCTCTGCTTGCCATTTACTTCAGTAATAAAGGAAAAATCTAGCAGTCCAGCTGAGCAGCCTCCTACCCCTCTATCCATGTAATCCGCACAAATATTTGAAGCGTTCCCATTAAAAGAACTAGGCGTTTCTCCAGGGCCAGAGGCTAACCGAGTCCGACGACAGCTCCTCCGGCACATCGGCCAGGAAAAAAACAGTTCAAGAAAATATAAGACGACAGAGAAAGTAAGAGGCAGCAAGTATAGGAGAAAGTGAGATTTTGGATACATTTATGTATTAATGTTAACAGTTTTCTTCACAGTAAAAGAGAGCTCAGGGCTTGAAGGCCATGTGATGTGAAAGAGTTTGGAGTCAACTGACAGAACTGTCACTTTTCTCATCTTCTCCCAGTATTGTGTTATCACTATATCTTATATTCTTTCACCAATGTGCATGTGTTTAAAATCGTGTATACATTTTACATAACTTTTAGTTATAATTTTATATAACTTGCATGACTTTAGTATTGTATTTTCTTAAGTATTATTTATACACAATTATAGCTTGTAATTGTTTAAATCAGCATTTGTAGATTTTAGTTTTATTTATTTGATATTTTTATTATGTGTTTTTAGCTTTTATTTTACTCCAGTTTCGGTTTTAATCGGTTTTATCAGAAATTGCTAGTAAACTTCACAAATAATTTTTAAAGATAAAGCAAATAATATTAAATATAACATGGTAGAAAAAAAGGATTTTGAAATATTATTTTCTTGTCAATAATCTTTTCTTTTCAGCTTTGATTAATATTTTTTTACAGTGTGGCTGACATTGCATAATTTCTAATTTGCATTTTCATCTAATATTTAAACTTTATTTATGCAATGTATATAATGATTTTAAAAAGTTTTACTTTAACTATAACTATTAAGTTTTACTCTAACTATAGAGTTAAACTTGTAATTTTAGCTGTTTGGTAACATTTTGTTCACACTGCATTATCAAATAGTCTAGGAAACAATATTACCACATTCTAAACTTACTTAACTTATTTGTAAAGAATATTTAATTAAAAAAATAAGAATATTATTCTTATTTTATATATATATACACATTCTGAGGGTCCGTACTAACAGCAATGTGGGATTAAAAATTGGGGCTCCATGTCAGGCATGTGGTGGTGTGCTAATGATTAGGATGGTTAAGCCACTGTGACATAGAGATATCCACCTTACAAAATGAGGCGTTAGAGGATCATTCCTCAATCAGAGCGCAAAGTGACTTCATATGACTGAGGCACCTGTGGAATGCAACTGCTAATCTGTATCCATTTCTGATTGTCCCTTTGGAATCCCATTACAGGCCTCCAGGTTCCACATCCAGAAAGATATCTTCAAGGACATGGATAAGCAACAACAAAAAAAGTGATTCAACAATGTGCATCAAAGCAATGGAGGAAATGTACCGTTGCAAAAGAACTGTTAATCTCAGTTAGAAAAGAACTAAACACTAAAAATAAGAATTAAGCAGAGTTGGTAATTCATTCCAGGCCTAATGTAAACAGTAAGAACACACAGTAGCAACAATGAGGCAGCGAGAAAAGGATCTCAAATTATTCCTTCCAATTAGTCAACTTTTTTGTGTTTTCAGCAATTGATGAAATGTAGGTCAGGCACATCACATGAAGCAAGATAGAAAACCACAAAACAGAGGAGGAGGAGGAGAAATGGGTTCAGTTTTAATCACGTACCTCGGCCAAGGTTTTTAGACCCCGCAATAAAGTAAATGGAGGGGGCTGTGAACTCCAGCCCATCCAGGCCATAAAAGCCCACTGTGCTGAATTACCCTGTTATTAACAGTAATATAGTCCTCCATTCCTGCTCTCCACAGCCCACTCAGACACTCTGCATGGGTCTAATAATGCACACCCTTGATAGCCTCTTGGGAAGTGGTGGTGGTGGTGGTGGGGGGGGTCATGAAGACAGACAGAAGAGCGGAACAGCATGCCAGTTGGCGCTACCATTCATTTCTCTGAGACCCAAAGAAGTGGCCCTTCAGCCTCTCACTCATCCAAAAGACATCCATTCACTACTATGTCTTCAACTGCATTTCAATTTTGAGCCCAATCCAGAGGAAATAAAATGGCGCTAGACCTGCCTCCACATTGACACAAATACATCCCTAAATATGTGTGGCCTTGTCCAATAACCGCCTCAAATGCCAAAATCTAGCATTCAATCACTGGCGTTTGACAGTTTCTGGAAGCTATATCAACTCAGTGGCTAGAAAAGATAGCAATGTTGTCAAATAAAACTGTGAGTCAAAAGCCATTCATTGGGGTCAAAGAAAAACTGTTTGTTTTATTTGGTGCGTTTAAAAGGGATTGCACCACTGATCCGTTTGATGTGAGAGTTCACGTCCACTGTGAGCACTAATTTATGAAAGCTTGCTTTTGCATCAGACAAAAAAAATAAGAAGGCAATTGTTGGATCAAGTTTAAAATAATTGAAAGCCACACGGTAATACATATAAAAAAGAAATAATGTTATAAATTGTTTGAAATATATAGATCAAGTTACTTATGAGTCATATTGTAACTATGGGAAAGTTACACTGAGAGAAGTAAAGTTGCACATATAAGAAATAAAAACCAATTGTGAGATAAAAAATTGTGAGTGATAAAGTTATATATATTCTATATATAATCTTTTTGTGCGAAATAAAGTTAGAATTATTTGAAATTAAGTTGCAATTACGAGCAATAAATTTGCAGTTTATTCGCAGATTTATAATCACAACTATTAGAAACAAAGTAGGGTAAAAAGTCACATTGTGCGTGACAAAGTTAGAATTATGACAAATAAAAGTCGTAATTTCGAGAAACTTTAACAATTGTAAGAAATAAAGGCACAACTGTAAGATAAAATCACATTGTGAGAAATAATTTTACAATTATGATGAACAAAGTGGCAAAGTCTGAGCAAATAAATTGAGTATATAATTGAGCAATAAACATAATATAACAGTCACAACTGAACATCCACAACTCTGAGATCGAAAGTCGCATTGTGAGATATAAAGTGACAATTACGAGAAAAGTTACAAATGTAACAATATAAAGACATTTTGTCAGTGAAAAAGTTGCAGTTTTAAGAAGTAAAGACAACTGCTATAAAAAACTATAAAACATTGAGAGATTTATAATCACAATTATGGGAAACAAGTCACAACTGCAAGACAGAAAAATGAATACAGTGAAATAAATTTGCAGTTATGAAACATAAAGTAATAATTAAGAGAAATGGTCCCAACTGTATGAAATAAAGTCACTCTTATAGCTACACTGTGAAAAAAACAAGTTGGAACTGTAAGAAGGTGCAATTATAAGATTGCATTGTGAGGGGAAAAAGTAATAATTACAATTGCAATTAAAAAAATATTTTAAAAAATCACAAATGTGAGATATAAAGTCACTTTATGAGGGATAAAGTTGTTGTGCAAAATACGTTTGTAAAAAGGTGAAAATTCACATTGCAAGAGATAAAGCTGCAATTATTGGAAATCAATTCAACTGTGCAATATAAAAGTAGCACAGTGAGTCACGAAGTCAAAATTACAAGAAATAGATTCACACATGTAAAAAGAAAAGTGTCGGAAACAGGCTTCCAGACTAATACCACAGATATAAAACTGCAAGCTCAACAGATTTTGGAGGTTAAATAGCACTTTAAACCTTCATTAATTTTAAAATAAGCATCTACTCTTGGACTTTGCTCAACAAGGCAATTAATGAATCTTGCCAGCTTTCTTAAGACCGGAGGCTGATATCATCTGTGCCCTTGCCAACCAGTCAGGTATTTTGAGGGTTGGCTGAATAGAGGCCTGTCATAGAACGTCTGTGGTATGTGCTGAAGATAAAAGAACATGTGCTGCGAGATTTTAAGGTCTTTCTGATAGCTTTGGATGGAATGTTTTATGGAATGCTCATGACAGATTGTGCTTAAAGTTGCCTCTAATGTAACAAGATGTGAATACAGGCTGAAATGTAGGTATTAAGAAAATAATACCCAAAGGCCAATTGAGAATCAAGCCAACACCTTCAACTTTCACCTTCTAACTTGCTAACCCCTTCTAAGACAATAAAGGTTTTTAAGGAGATGTGAGTAATTTATCCATCTGTTGCCCTAAAAGCAATGCAAGAATTTTTTCAAGGTGAATGGAAGGAGACCAGAAGAAATGGCCAATCAAACTGATGTGCAATCTGCTAATACAACAATAAGGATAACTTCAACTTTACACACACGTGCTAAAAGGGTGGCACGTTCTGATTTTATTTAAAAAGAAAAAAAAAAAAAAAAAAAACACCTGGTTTTTCTGAGTGCAACATGCTCCTGGATCAACATCTTTGTTGACCCTAGAACAACATTTTAATCAAAAAAATGTATCTTGACCATATCTCTACACCTAAACCTGACCTTACTCATGAGAAAGCCCTAAAATCAGAGGAAATGATAGATTACTGACACTGACGTACAAGTACCATACACTGATTGTAAGCCTAAATTTCACAAAAACTATAAACTGGTTCTTAAAAGCTGATTGGTTAATCACAATGTTGTACCAGAGTTGACAAAGATGTTGATATAGGAACATACAGTATCACACTCAGCAGATTCAGGTTCTGTAAAAGGTTTTTTTTTTTGGTTTGTTTTTTTGACAGTTTTGGAAATTCAAACATGGAAATAATTAAAGCAATAATTTAGCCAAAAGTATTCATCATTATTCATTGGCCTTTATGTTGTTCCACAGCAGAATGCTGTAAATCTTCACGCAGCTCTAAAGCTCCAAGCTAAAAATAAATACCATAAACAGACTGATCTTTAACAGAGCTAATGCAATTGGATTAGTGAACAAATCATACTTTTGGGCAATTTCTTTTTAAAGAGGTTATGAACTAAAAAAAATAAAAAACAAATTTTGACATATAACATACTATAAAAACATGCCAAAAGTTTCACAACTCAAACTGTCTCTTGAGTTCAAAAACACCTTTTATGTCACATAATGTCACACCTTTTATGTCACATTATGACATCATAGTGCAATGAAAGACCGCCTCTGCAAAGCAAAATCAACACCTACTTCTATTATTGCCCTTTAAGCCCCGCCCACTGATTCATGATGCATTGGATCTGTTTTGTTTACCCCGGGGTGGTTATCACTGCTCTCCCTGCATCCATACCACCAATCCAAACTATATACTAATTTTCAATCTTTGAAGATAGTGGTCCTGACAGAAATCAGACTCAGACAGCATTCACTCTCTAGATCTTCTGTATGTAAAAAAATAATACATATGTTTTAAATACATCACATCAGTGTCCATCTACTATTTTAATATGCAAAACTGTTAGCCAGTCATAGCAGTGGGCATTTTACTCCCAAACTTCAAATGCAGTAGTTTTTTTCTGCACAGAGGGTCAAAAACGGAATAGAAAATAGCCTATTACTTCTAAATTGTGATTGTTTTGATGCAATAATGTTGACAAAATGAATAAAACTCTTTAAAGTTTAAAATAGAATCCAAAGAAGAAAAGCATATGGGTGTGAAACAACATGAAGGGGATTTTTTTTTTTCTTTTTTGCTGTTGCTTACCCTCCGTCCTCCTGAAAGCCTTCAAGTTCATCTCTCTGCTCGGCCAAGGAGGACTCCAAGTCCAGATAACTGCCATTATGAGACAACTGTAATGCACAGTCATCGAGCTAAAAGAGGGACAAAATAAAAAAGACAGATTAAAAAAAATATTCAGGCACAACAAGAATCAAAATAACTTCTTAAAACAAATAATTATTATGGAACATTACATCTTACTTCAATTATAAATACATATTCAAGTAATAACAGTGAATTGGATATGTATGACATCATGCTGAGCCTTGACATGTCAGCTACAGTATGTGCTTTACAGGAATGCACCATCATTTTTTATTCATAACATCACACAGCTTCATAAACAGTGACATTAGGGCTGCACGATAACGGAAAAAAATATTATCATGATTATTTTGCTCAAAATTTTTATCACGATTAACACGATTTGGTAATGATCTTTTATTCACTTTTACAGCAACAAATAAAGAAAAATAAACAAACCGAACATGTTTGGAATGGAGAGCTGTGGTAAATAAATAAAATTAAACTGCCTCTTTTACATCAACTTGTAATAAAATCAAATAAGAATAAAAAAAAATTACAACATGTACTGTATATTCAAGGCTGAGAATTTATCTTTCTATTTCTTTTCAGCATTTCACATACAGCTAGGGCAGCGCAACATTGGAAAAATGTGACCCTGGACAACAAAACCAGTCATAAGTGTTCAGTTTCAGAAATTGAGATTTATACATGATCTGAAAGCTGAATAAATAGGCTTTCCATTGATGTATGATTTGAATGGATAAGGCAATATCGACCGAGATACAACTATATGACAATCTTGAATCTGAGAGTACAGAAAAATCTAAATGCTGAGAAAATCACCTTTAAAGTTGTCCAAATTAGATCTTATCAATGCATATTACTAATCA
>JAUCNO010001113.1:1735524-1747227 GCA_032353835.1 Enteromius viviparus | reverse complement strand
TCTGTATTAACTTTTTAATGTTTGGCAGTGGCAAACTTTATGCAATGACCACTATATTTTTGAATAATAAAAGTTTTATATAACTTAAGATGTTTACTTCAGAATCCTTTAATTGCTCAGAAAGATTACACTATATCACACTTTAAAAATGTTGTACCATTTTTGGACTACACTGTTAACAGATGTGTTTCACAGAAAATATGTCATTAGGGTCATCAGAGAATATAAAGTAGTACAAAAATTCTAATTCTAAACAAAAGTCAAATAACTAATGAACATCTGGACTTATTTATCCATCTGCAGAAAATGTTTCGTCACTCTTTTAAGTGATTTAAGGAACCGTCTTAATGATGGGGACTGGGTCGCAGAAATACTTCCATGCGTGTTTGTTTTGGAAAGGTCAGTGCTTCAAATCACAGTAATGATCCACTCGTAATGAAGCAGCTCTGATGCACTAAAAGTTCCATCGTTGGCTGAGTCACGTTAACTTTTAACTCACAAACCAACTAATGGTAACACAGAGTTAACCTTCACCTGTTTGGAAACTAACTCTAAATACACAAGAGAACAGTACTTTTCCTAAACAAACAACACTGAATAAGCTATGCACCAAACAGGGCGGTCGGATGACCCTTTTATGTGGATGGTCATCACTGACAGTCCCAATGACAGCTGTAGAATCCTGAGTATGTGGACATAGCATGTTCAAGCATTCAGTCTACCCAAGTATGGCACTCAGCTGCTCTGCATTCCTCTATGACCACAATTACAGCACTCCTAAAACCTGCTTAAAGGATAACACTGTTTATGTGGTGGAAATGAACCAAGTTTAAGACAACAATTATATCTCACACAGTTGGAGAAGAACCTCAGTTGTTTTGGGTCATGCCTGTAATGAAGGAGAGCTGGGTAATTTAGAGGTGAGGTTTATTACAGGCTGTGAGAAGAGACAGGATGTGAATATCTACACTATCAACACCAGTTACCTGTTATACCTATTATGATATCAGAAAATCGATTGCTTAGAAACAATGCTGCTATAATAGTTTTGTTACTGGCTGTGTTAAAATAGAATTAGCATTAGCTAACTATTTGAGTCTGAAAAGGTGCGTTTCAGAAGCACTGGCAATAACAAACAACCTCCTGTGAGCACAGGACAGTGCAGACTTTGGTGCAGTGCAGCCCAAGACACATCATATCACTTCTCTCTAACAGTGCATTGGCACTGCATAGATGCTATGGCAAGCCAATTTAACATGAATCATTTACACTGCTACTTGTATATATTTCTAATTACACTGAAAGTTTTTACCTTAAAATGTCATTATCTGGTTGTAGTCAAGTCAATTTTTTTTTAAATCACTGAACCAAAAAAAAAAATTATAAAAAAAAATTATAAATAAATCACTGAACCAACCTACACACACACACACACACACACACATATATATATATATATATAAAATTGGGCTCAGTAAGATATTTAATGGTTTTTAAATCTGTTTCTTCTGCTCATCAAGGCTGCATTTATCAGATTATAAATCCAGAAAAAACTGTAATATTTTAAAATATTATTTCAATTTAATTTAATTTAATGCTTAATAGTTTTTATTTAGGATTATTTGATCATTCAAATATTAAAAAGAGAAGCATTTATTTAAAATGGATAATAATGTTCAAGAACTACTATTACAGTAGTTTACTGTTTCACGACTGTTCAAAAGTTTGGGATCAGTACATTTTCCTTCTTTCTTCTTTGAATGAAATGAATATTTTTATTAAAAAATAACTTTTGGTTTTTTACTTGTTATTCATCAAACAATCCTGAGAAAAAAAAAACACACTGAAGACTGGAGTAATGACGCTTTGTATCACAGGAATAAATTATATTTTAAAATAAATTCACACAGCAAACTTAAAAGTTATTTTAAATTGAAATAATATTTCACAAAATTATTTTTTTCTGGAAATCAAGCAAAATGGCTATTTAAAGCAATAATTTTTTCATTGTACTAGTTATTCCAAAACTGACCAGTATATTTTCAGGTTCACTATTTATTAGTACTGGTTGCCTACAGTCTAGCCAGTCTATTTCAGTTAGTCACTATTACTGAGTAGTGACCAGAAGTTTTTGGTAACCACTTGCTATTTTTTGTCAACTGAATCAGATTTAAAATTCAATTATTTACTTCAGTTTTACTAGTAACCAGTTACATTAGTTTTAGTTGATTAGTTACATGTGTTGATTTTAAGTGCCTTTTTAAACAGATTACATATTTATTGACACTAATAGACTATTTATCTATCCAAACTTTTGCTTGTTTCCTTTGTTAAAATTGGCTACTTTACATTTAAATTACACTAGAAGACTGGTACAGAACTTCTGTCAAACATATACTGTACCAGTGTCTATTCGATTAGAAAAATTAAACAGATACCTAATGAACAAATATTAGTGTTTAATGACACTGTTCCACTTTTTTTTGCACTTTTCACATTTGCTTATTACAGTAATCACAATAACTTGGTAATAACTGGTAACTCTAAACCTAAGCTTAACCACAAGTGTACCTTTTTACGTACACTATAAGTGTACAATCAATGAAATGTAAAGATACTAGTGACTATTCAAGCGTTCAATAGTAAACAGAAAATCAGAACTAATGACATAGGCTAAATATAAATGCTAGTTCCGTTTTAGGTATTAATTGTTAAATAGGCTTGCCATATAACTGCATGATGCCCTCCAGAATTACTGCAATAACAAAACATTTGTGCCAGTGCATCAAATATAGATGTAAATACCTCTAATAAGCACAGTCGTTTACAGAAAGTGAATACAAATGTCTGCTTTAGGGGTGTCTGTCATACCTTGTGTGGGGCTTTCAGAAGTCTGTGAACTCCAGCGATCTGATTGATGAGCGGAATATCCTCTCTGAATGTGAACTGTGGGGGTCTGGTCGGCTCAGGAAAATTTGTGCTATTAAATGGATCAGTATCATCTAAGAACTGCACCCTGCATGCAAACGTAGCCATGATACATCCATACACGTCGATTTGGGAAAAGTCGGTACAACAACAAAAAAGTATAGACCGACTAAAAAATCCTTTAGATCAGGCGCAGTGTAAAAGTGTCAAGAATCCAGGTAACGTTACGCTCCGTCCTACTGCGATGTCCTCTGTTAGTCTTTAGTGGCTTCTATATTTCTACAGCAGTTTCTTGCAAGAGGAGGGCCGGTAATATCCAAGGGCATGTCGGGCAGGCAAGGTGCTGAGGCAGACTGCTGCAGACGGGACGGGACGGGACATCTACAGTCTGTCTGATGACTAGCGATGCAGTACGTGAGCGGGATTGGGGGACTCCCTCCAGTCACAACAGTGAAGGTATAAGGGCTAGAGCCAGCGTTCTGGCGACACCTAGTGGTGACATTTATATCACAACTTATTCATATTTTATTTATTCCTAGCATAACATTTTTTTACAAGTAACGTTAGCCTACTCACAAAAATATTAGGTTCAAAAACAAACTTAAGGACAAACTAAAAGTAATTCTTCTAAACAACTGCAATTAAATGAGAATGTATTATAGATTTAATTTAAATGTTTTGATATTATTACAAAGAGTTTTGAAAATGTTAAAAATAATAAAATAACATTATTAATAGGCAATATTGGCAGTATTAATTAACAATATTATCCCCAAGCATTTCAACACTTTAAAGAAAAATAAATGTACTGCAGATAGGCTTATTATAGGCTAAAAAACAGCATATGCTGGTTAGGTTTTGAAGCTGGGATGCTGGTTTAAGTTGGTCCTTAAGCTTAAATCCAGCATTGTGTTTAACCAGCTTAACCATCATCCCAGCTGCAAAAAATACCTAAAATGTATATGCTTTTTTTTCCAACAGCCAATGCACCTACAATAATAACATAAATAATAATAATAATTTAATAATAATAATTTCACGAGTTATTGTGGTAACCATAACTTGAAATAATACTGAAGTTAGTTGTAAAAGCACATCCGCACTGATAGTAGGCTAGACCTAAACTGCTAAATCAAAAAAAAAAAAAATCATCTGTTACAGTGTGAGATTTTTAGGCTTTTTTGGGTGGATACGCATTTTCAATCATACATAAGCATCTCTCTGCAAGACATTAATCTCTTCATTTACGCAAATATAACAGAGTTCACTCCCACGATGACGCCAATAACAGGCAGCGAGATTTTCTACCCAGTGAGTGCCCTTTTCTTCCCATATTTTATTTATTGTTTGACTTTCCCTGTTGCTCCAGTAGTACTCCCGTGTATGGCGGGTTTCCCCAGCTTCCGTCTGCTGCTGACGTATATCCATTTGGGAGGAATAACATTTACGCACGTGGACCGAACAACGATCGTCTCCGATATATCCATCTTGCGCGTGTCATAAACCACCTGCTCATCAGGTTTAAAGTGATTATTGTGTTACCGCGAGCTATCGCTAGGGGGCAGTGTAAACGACCAGAAATATTAAACACAGATAGTGACAGAATAATATAACTCTCAATGCAACACTTAAAAGTCATAGTATAGGTATCTTATGTAAATTAACTGCATCTAATCAGTAAACTACAGTATAAAACTAGTTAATCAACATTTTATTTCTATAGCCTACAAATGTATTTTAATAGGCCTACATGTCATTATTATTATTGTTAGCCTGCAGGAGATACTGAAATTTTGTATGTAAAAAGTGACTGATTTTAAATGAAATATACATTGAAAACACAATTCAGCAAAAAGAAAAATCCCTTTTCAGAATGTGGTATTTCACATATCATTTTGTAAAATCCAAATCAAATTTGGTACAGGTTTTGAACGTCTACCTAAGTGAGCAGTAAGCACTTATAATAATAATAATAATAATATAATTGACTCCCCTGTTGTTCAGAGACTTCAAATGCTTGTGAGACATGATTAGTATCAGTTGTTTAATTTTTATATCATAGCAAATATTTACACATTTTAAGAAATTTGCTAGAGCGAAAAGCAGCTGAAAGTGAGAGGACGTTTCTTTGTATACTCCTTAACAGATATATATATATATATTTATATATTTATATATATACTGTATATATATTTTTTTTTTTTGCCAATTGGTAACTTATCTAGCAGATAATTGATTATGTGCATTACAGTAGTGCTTAATCTTCACTCAAACAATGTCTTTAGCAAATATTTGATAATGACACCCTGCTCTTAGTGGATTTGCAGAAGGTTCGGTAAACTTTCTATAAACGTTCTGCTCTTAACTACTGTATGTAAACACAAAAAGTTAAAGAAAAAAAGATTAAATAACAAAAAATTAAATAATCGGATTAATCAGCTTAGTCACCACAGCAATGACAAAAATTAAAAACCTTAAAAATAATTTAATTATAACTTAAACTGTCTGGGGAATATAACTGTAGGAAAAAATAAGTTTATGTTAAGTAGTCTTTAGTGGCTTTTATATTTCTACAGCAGTTTGTAATTTAGTTCAGTAAAGTTAAGTTATTTTCTGCCTGTCTGAGTTTTCAGACATTTCTCTTAACCCTATAATACAACACATTTCCCAAAAACAGGTAAAACATCTGACACATGAAAAACTCCTTTATATTAACAGTACTTTGGACCCCATTTTACAGACTTTCTTAGAGTCTATTAAAGGTATTATTATTTTTCTTTGTTCTTAACTCTTTATCTTTGCAGTAAAACAGAATGGAATCATGAAGAATGTTTTTCTTTTGACCTTTAAACATTAAAGACCTTGAAGCAAATCAGTAATAACATTTTTGTTCACCACAAACTTGTCATTTCTCTAAATCCTACTTGAATAAGAAAAAACGTGGTTTGAAAGTTGCTGATGAACGCAGATTACAAATGTTTTGATAAAATAATCACTAATGAATCACAGGAAATAGTCACAAAAACATCATCCCTTATCAAGGGAACTGCTCAGTGAAAACTAGCTTATGCTGCGCGCTGAATAAATACATTATCTGACAAGTGGTGGACTGTTAAGGATCTTTGACTTACCTCCAAAGTGCCATAAAGATCATTATCTTTAGTTATTAACCACAAGAATGGATACGCAGTGACATGTGCATGTAATCAGATCCTCAATCTCTGATAAGACATTAATTATTGCCATGCACAGTCTCAGTCACTGCCCTTTTTGTTCACATTCAGCTGACAGAACGTTTTCCCCATCTTCAAGACGCTCCGTGAGTCACTGGCCTGGTGGGACGATGCCAAAGTTCACTACATATGCTCACTGCATCCACTCAGATAGTCCTTATCTCCCACAGCGCCCTGCTGTCCCCACCATCAGAGATTCCCCCACAGATACCCACCGCAGGGAGCCCAGGAGATCATGAAGCTGAAGCTGCCCAACCCAGGCCTGGAGGACAGGATCCTCAGCCACGATGAGCTGGATCGGCTGGAGGTGGAGGAGGCTGGGGACAGACCCAAGTGGGACAACAAAGCCCAGTACATGCTGACCTGCGTGGGATTCTGTGTGGGTTTGGGTAACGTCTGGCGCTTCCCCTATCTGTGTCAGAGCCATGGAGGAGGTGAGTGCTTGTCAGGAGAATCTGTGCTCAAACCATTATGAGGCATTCATTCCTGTCAGATCTACACTCTAAAAACATCTGTGAAATATAGATTAATTTACTCTTTTTAAATCTTATACTGCATTGTGTTGTGTTTTATAATTATGATATTAACATTTAATCAAATGTTTGTAATGGATAATGTCATTTTACAGATTTATTTCTGACAGTGTATATAAAATGTACTGCGATCATTTACATTTTATTTACAAACTTTAATTTGTTTTTTTAATACAAAAAGATTATTAAATGAGACCCTGGACCACAAAACCAGTCTTAAGTAGCACGGGTATATTTATGGCAATAAATGAGTCAAATTTATCTTTTTTTTTTCTTTTTTATGCCAAAAATGATTAGGAAATGAAGTAAAGATATTTTACTTAGGATATTTTCTATTGAAAATTTATTTAAAATTTTATGGGAAAAAACTTTAAAGGTGGTTTTCTCAAAATGTCAATGTTTATTTTATATTGTGCAGCAAGGTAATGATTTGCCTATTTTAATTATTTTAATTTGGTGAATTCATCTTGGCTTGTGATCAAAATTGTCTACTTTTCAAATGTTTTCATGCAATTTTTTTTATTTCAACATTGTCTCAGATGCATAAGTTAAATCTTGAACTTAAAGAAAATCCATTGTAAAAATATCAAAAATATATTTTTTGAATGTTCCAAATTTGACGGGGGATTTTTAATTATATAAATGCTTTTACAAAAATGATGCCCTTCAATTTTGGTGTCACAACCAACAATTTTTTAAATATTTTTTTCTGTGTACCAAGAGATGAAATATGACACTTTCAAAGTTAATTACTTAATTGTTACTAGTTACTTAATTGTTAAACAGGAACATATTTAAAAAATAAAATATATGCATATTAATTTGTTTAGGAAAACCATAACATTTGCCTTAGCAAAAAATATTTCAAAATATGTGTTTTACAGAACATTATTAAACACAATTTTATGTTTAAATAAGAAATTTCCTTTGAGTTAAAAAACAATTCACAAAAAACACACAATACTTCTGTAATCAATTATGTAATCAACTGAACAAATGAGAATAAAAAAAGAGTTTAAGAAAGTTTTTTCGCAAGCTGAATAAATAATTCAATAATTAACATTATTCACTAATTTATATAATATAATTAATTACATTAAAATCTATTATACTACGGGGCCGTTGAATGGTTTAATCTAATTGGCTGACGAACGTTCTGAGGTGTGCAATTATTTTCAGGGAAATGCACGGTGAACGTAGTTCCAGGCAGCTCTCTTGACCGCATTACAGTTCCGTATCACTTCGCATAGTTAACTGTAATAATCACACGTCCTTGCACACGCACACTACGGTTACACGCTCACACAAAAACGTGTTGTCCGCGCAGCCCTGACGATTTGATCAGTTAGCCTAGTGTAGCAACTTAAAGGCTACACATGACATTTCTCACTAGCGAGGTAATAACAGCGCTGCATCTTAAAGCAGACGTACAGTTTAGAGACGGTGCTTCAGATCCATACAAGCGTTCTCTCTCTCTCTCTGTTTCTCTTTCTCTGTGTCTCTGTCTCTCTCGCTCTCTCTAATAACTTTATTATTAACTGCATTAGTCTGCTATCAACGGCTCAAGCCTCCATTGCCAGCTTTAAAATGACGTTTTGGAACGAGCAAAAGAGTCGTTGGATGAGATGCGGAAGAAATAATCCTGCTCACAATAGCGATATAAGTAGAAAAACCGGACGAATCTTGAGGTGTGGCAACCGTAGTATAAGCGGAATAATTGACTCCGGACCGTTGAATTATTAGAAAAATAATTCACACCCGCTTCACCACCTCGGGTGTGCATTATGTTACGACCCTCATCTCAACGCTGGACTCATTTAAAGAGGGACACGTAACATAAGAAGGACTCGAGAGGCGGAAAAGTTTTAACCGTTTATTTTCTAATCAGCCGACTCACGAGCCCATGATTCAGCCCAAAAATAAATCCGGACTGATTAAATAAGCACAAAGAAAAAAAAAGAAAAACACACAGTTTAACAAACATAGAGAACAAACAACCCAAGACGCGCACAAAGCTGGTCAGCGGCTCCCCACGCCGACAAAAAACTAAAGCTTCCTTTAATAGTGCGAGTCAAACTCACTAAGAGTTAAGAAATCACTGTGAGCAGATCCACGTAGAAAATGAGGAGCAGAGACAAAGGAGAGAGAGCACAACTTCAGCTTCCAACTTTTTAAATCCATCCGGAGCGTCCTCAGTCATCAGCAACAAGTGTATGGGGCGGAGCCTATCCTCGGAAAAGCACAATGAATCAGATCAGTTTAAACAGACAGATACTTGTATCCAAGGATCGTAACAATTTTTTTTCAATTAATTCAATGGCCCGTCGTCAAGTATTGCTTACTCAATATATTTAATGTTCAAACAGTTTAGGCAACATTTTCACGTTTCTGTGGCTCACAAACTGTTTGGAATCAACTATTTCCGTTGGTACTGTTTCTGTTGTCATAAAACGAGTAAATACGAAATAGTGACTGAGTATCATCTTATTTTAACTACATAGCCGGCACTATCATGATGTTAATCTTAGCAGTAATCTGATTTATAATTGACTCATCTTCTGATAATATCAACGCATTTGATGTACCCTAAAGTCGATGTTAATGATCAGATGTTTTAAATCAATATTTTAGAATGTTGTTTCCTGGTGTGGTTACAAATGAATTCTTCAGACACCCAGAAACATTATGGTCTGTCTTACCTGACACAGGATGTCTGATATTCAAAGCTAACTCTGTGAGGTATATGCTAATTAATATAGGGTAAGATTTTGGTCCTCAGTGTTTTATTTAGTGATGTGCGGGTGATAGGGGTTTAAAATAAAATTGTATGAGAATCTAAAATTAAATATATAAAGTAGATGTGTTGCATTCTATTCTCTAGTTATAAAACGACCCGCCAAATATCACCCCAAACGCTTCTGTTTATTCAAAAAGTAGACGTCACGAAATTAAAAAAACATTTCCGATGTTAATGCCACCATGGCCTCTTTGTGTTTTAGGTTTTGTGAGAAAAATAAATAGGAACATTTAACTGATGATAACAATACAAAAACATTTCTCAGGTATAAAACATACGTATGAGTATATATTGAAGCTATAATTTGTACTACATACTTCAATACAGTAGGTGTCAGTATGCCCTGGATTTGACAAGATTGCATTCTGCCGTAAAGCACAAGAAGAATAATATGTGATAACGCCCCTTTGATGAGCACGTTACCTGGTGATGATGTCACTCTGGGGGGGCGGGGAATTGAACACACGATCTGTGCTGCATTTTCAGATGGCGAATCTGAAGCAAGGATGTGTTTACGTTCTGTTCAACAAACATTTCTGCTCTAAAAAAAGGTAAGATTTTAACTTTACGTGTTTTAGGTTGCATAGTCTGTAGAAGATGATATTAAGAGAGCGCTAGAGAGAGAGCTCAAGAGATGTCCGTTTTTGATTTAACAAACGCTGTTGTGTTTTATCGTGGTTAATATTCCGGAATGTAATGCTAGTTTAATCCTTTAATGTCTTAGGACTAGTTTGTCTAATAAAACGATCCTTGACCCCATTTAACAAGCGCGTGTTTAAAGCCCATGTTACTTTTGTTTTAAGTACTGCTGATTTAAAAAGTGTTTATTTGTACGTTACAAACTGTGGGTCAGAGGCCTAAGGTTAGCTTCAAACAGCCTGATTGTCAGCTCGGTGGCTGTCTAACGTTGAATTCTCAATACGTAATTTGATTTAACCAAACAACGGAGTCGATTGTGAATCAGGTTTCTAATTCAGATTTCCTCAGTCTGTGTAAATCACAGACGTTGCTGTGGTAAAAACACTGATCTTATTTTAAAATAATTTGTAGCCCAGCATTTCTTGGGTGATAGAGGTAGAGACAGAGAAATGTGTTCTGTTGGTTTTAGCGCTAGTGCAAATAGCCTAAGATTGCGAGCTACTAATTGAGACGTTGCTCCCTAGCATCTACCGTTAAAAATAGAATGTTTCTGAACAGAATTTGACCGTTTGAAGTCAGCAATGTAGATTTTATTTTGCGTGAGGCACCAACAGGAACCCGTTGACCTGGCCTGGTTACAAATCGTATGAAATCTCATTCAATTATTTCCTCACGTCGTGTTCGCTAAATACTTGTTTAAAAAGTTGTATAATTCGGTGTTTGTGTGTTAGCACCGCGTGTGTAGATGGTTTTAATGCATACACATAAACACAGACACAAGCGCACAAGAGCCTATTCACTAATGTTCATTCTGTTTTCTGATGACAAACTAAGCTGCTTAGATGACTAGAAGTATTTCAGTGTTTTAAAAAACTTCATTGAAGAGTGCCGACACTGTGGGGCGAGAGATTTATTGTTTTTAAATCATGAAAAGTGGTAATTTCATCTGTTAAATTTAATTAAGTGTTTATTTTTAATTGGACCTGCTCATGAAACATTTATTCACTAATGTTCATTCTGTCTTCTTTCTGTCTATTTCAGATAACAGCACAGAGGTCTGTCGTGCTCAGACTGTCGGGGGTTGAAGAATAGGGGGGAGTACCGCTAGCACAATCAGCCACTTGACACTGATGAAGTCACACCCAGCAGACATGCACACATCTGATCTCTGTTCAATTAATTTAATAAAAGCCATAAAAAACTTTACGTCTTGGTTTTTCTGTTACAGCCGCAGTCATTAACACATCCTGTCGTAAAATTGACTTCCGGAATGTTTGTTTATAGTGGGGTGGGGGGTACAGTCCAGATGTGCAACCAGGTGTCCAGTTTATTGTACATCATAAATTCCAAAGGGTCATAAAACAAATCATTCAATCAGGGGCCATAAATACCTTAGTTGACATTCTGTGAACCCCATTTACTACTCTTTTCTGTTGATTGTTGAAATATGATTAGATAAAAGCTCATAATAGATCATATTTGTTTTGGATTTACTCTAATATACACTCAACAAAAATATAAACGCAACACCTTTGTTTCTGCTCCGATTTTTCATGAGATGGACTTAAAGATC
>JAUCNO010001113.1:1718018-1730238 GCA_032353835.1 Enteromius viviparus | reverse complement strand
TACAGACTGTATGTGGTATTGTCCTACACTGACCCTACACCTAAACCTACCCCTTACAGGAAACTGTGTGCATTTTTTTTAATTTCGTAAAACACTGTTTAGTATGTTTTGTAAGTCTTTTGTTTTACGGGGACAGGAAGTGTCCTCATAAACCATGTTTATGTCGTAGTACCCATGTCATTATACAAATGTAACACACACACACACATACACACAAACACACACACACACACACAGGGATCAAAAAAGAAAGGTCCCCACAAAAGGAGCCACGGGTCAGTTTGCTGAAGCAGCGGAGTATCAGCGGTATTCGTGTTGAGTGAAAGCTCTTCGTTAGTGCTTCAGACTAAAACAGCACTGTTTGTTTCTCTCGTCAGGCCTCTTAAACACTTGCTACTCAGGCTTTTGATTATCAGCATTAAAGACGAGTCATTTTCCCTCATTTAAATAGCTGTACATGTAATGAATAGCTCTTTTGATAAAATAAGCTTTAAATCATGCACTTACACATTTACTGAAACATTTTAAGTCAAGAACACTTTAAATCCCTCACAGCAGATCCAGTCACATCCGTACCCCAATAATAGTAGCTTATACCACAGTGAAGGAGCAGCTCACCTCACAATAACTGACACGACCATCACTCATTCAACAATACATTCACAGAATAAATCAGTCTGCGCTGGAGCCTGTGTCTTTGTATGCCTGTAAAACTGATTCTGCATCCACTCCACTAGGTGTCAGTATAAACCTGAGACGACTGCCATATCAGCTCGCGCACATCAACAAACCAAACGCATTGAAGTCAGACGATATCGTTATGTGTTTCGTGATTTGTTGCTGTAAATGATTAAGCTCTTTAAAGTTGGAGGCATTCTGATTATTTTTCAATTCTGACATTAACGTCACAGAACTGATTATATTTGATTACTTTTTGATTACTTTTTTAACTTCTTAACGATTTATGTCAACTGATAGTTTAATCTATTTTAAATCAAATCTGTGACGAGGAACACTGTTTCATACTTTACAGCAGTCCGTGCAGTCTGGGGAAGAAGTGTCTCTGAAAATATTCACTTCATCTTTAACATTCGTTTTCTCAGTATCTGGAACTGATGGAATAGCATTGATTTTGTAATTAGAATACGTAATTCCATGACATGTAGCTACACTGTACACTGTAGTCCAGCAGGGTCTGTTTCTGTGCTGTCGCTAGCACACAGTGGTCTGAGGAAGAGGAGGAGAGGGTCTGTGAAGCAGGGAAACCAGACCCTCGCGGGCGGCAGACAGATTACAGCCCAGGAGAAACCCCTGATCTCTTTAAATATCACGCAGTACAGACACACTCCAAACACACAGAGAGCAGCTCTCATTACCGTTACACCTCACAGTATAAACACACACACACACACACGTATACAGCAGGTGAAATAAGTATTGAACACATCACTATTTTTCAGTGTTTATTCTGTTCATCTTTGGTCTTAACAAGCTAAAAAAACAACACATCCTCAAAAAAGTTAATGTTTCTACCAAAACTCTGGCGCCCAGCTCTCAGGGCCGTAACCGTTTCAATCAGTCATGAAAGAGGTGCAGTGAAAGCAGTGACATGTTAAAGCTGGAGATTGGGATGTCTTCCATGAGCGTCTAATTGCACGCCTGCTGTTGTCAGGGAACGGGAAGGTGACGGCAGGTGAAAGCCAGGCGTGTTTTAAGGGGTCTGGAATTTGAATGTGCCCCCCTCACACACACACACACACTCACACACACACACACACACACACAGTGAGCGTGGCGATCAGGCGTCTCTCAGCACTCACACATTCTCTCTGTCCGAGGGTCAGGTAGTTATTGTGCCAGGAGCGCTACGCCTGGTTATTTATTTAAAAACTCTCCTCAAGCCATCAAGGTCATTGTTTCACCAAACCAGTTCAAACGCTCCAAAAGAGCTCTTAATGTGAAGACGCATTGAGATCGGACCGAGCATGTTCCTCATCGTACGGAGCATTTGAACTACAAACATCTTCTGTCCATCTCCAGCTTCTTCAGCTCGCTGCTGACTATAAAAAGCAGAGCAATGGAAGGAAGCGTTCAGCACTCGTGCCAGCTCTTTCCTCAGAAGAATTGAAAGCGGAAAGTGCATATGGAATAGAGCAATAATAATAAACATTTACATTGCTCATTTATATGGAAAAATCTATACTCTGGTTCCTACGGTCGCACGCCAATGGAACCGTGGGCACGCATGAGCCTCTGCTCTCGCTGGAAGTGTTTTCATCACATAGCTGTGACATTAAGAGCAAGCAATAGTGGAGATTGTTTCAAAGCTTTTATCTTAATCTACACAGCTGATGTGAGAGCACACCGCAGTGCTTCGGGTGGAGTTACCAGCGGGACGCCTTCCTCCTCAAGCGTGGATGTTTCACAGAATAAAACAAATATCTGTTGTATTTATATCTCTCTGTAGAGCAGCTCAAACACTGAAGCTAGTGAGTCTGCAGATCAATGCTGAGACGCGGCCTCTCTCGAGCAGCGCTGAAGGCCTGTCAGTCCCTAATTTAATTCAAAATCTATCTTTGATTCTTCCAGATCAATCCAATCCTCCACTCAATACTGCTGCCAAATCTCTGACTTCTTTGTCTGCCACAGATGTGAGGTACAATCAATCCAGGGAACACTTTCTAGGAAAGTCACCAGTACGTGAACTGAGCATCAAAAAACAGCAGCAGATCCAGCTGAGCGATTACTCTGGATTGACATGATCCGTCTACAGGCTTGAACACTCTTAAAAGGGACGTGTTTACAACAAATAAGCCATTGAACAACCATTTCTGGTTTCCCAAGGAATCCTTCGGTGAATATTTCTTCAATGCACACGAATCCAGAAAGTGCACACACTTAACGCCAAACTCCTAACACCTGTGTAGAGTTCTGTCCAATACTGTAGAGTTGTATGTTATTACACCGCACAAAAGAAAAGAAACACATCAAATGTTGTTTATAGGCCTGTTCTCAAGCTATACTCGGTTGGTGTGTTTGCACACGTGAGGAGTTAGTGATGAAAGAAGAAATCAACATAGGTCCTGCTAGAAGTGTGTGTTACGTAGAGAACCGGGTTATTGTTTTGCAAAAAAAGAGTTTCATGAAATTGTCTGCTGACTGCTGTTAGTTTTCAGAAACTGTCAGAGATTTTTTTGTAAGCTGTTTTTCTAGTCTAGATTTTTTGATCTTGTTTCCAGCCAAAATATCTAAAAATTCTTAAATCAAGATTTTTTTTTTCTTTCTGAAAAACAAGTTAAAATTGAAGTTTTATTTGAAACAAACTAAATGATCTGCCAATGCTAATAAATTGTTTTTTTGTTTAAAATAATAACCCAATTGGCAAATTATAATTAATAAGACAATAATTCAAAATTTTTATATATTTTGGCTGAAAAAAAACACAACAAATGTAGGCTATTTTTTTTTCTTAGCGTGAAGAAATTTGTAATAATCTAACGAAACGTCTTGGGCTAGGATGAACGTATGTTAAAGGTTGTGCATTCCCATCAGTGTGTTGACTAGCGGCAGCTCTGCACTACAGAGGAAGGCAGAAGCCCACCGCAGCGCTGAGGGGGAACCACTCCCCGTCTCCAAATGGAAATTAATCCCCCAAAAAACAGGCTCATCAGTATTCTGCTCACACAGCCTCCAAACGTACAGGAGGACAGCCCTGACTGACTCCAGCCCAAAATCTGCCCGCTCTTTCTTCCTCCAACTTCATGCTCGCTATTTGCGTCGAGCAGACGTTTAAAAACGACTCCTTCTTTTAGCAGGTTTCTTTTAAGTTGGAGAATGAATTGAGAATGACGGCCGTCCTTGTGTCTGTCTGTCAGACGCCTTTAAAGAAGAGCCCATCCTCGGGAATAAATTATGTGGACATTATCATAACACAAAAAAGATCCATCCAATCCAGGATAAATGGCTTTCAGGCAGGCACCTCAAATTGCCCATCTGACATGTTTTTTTCCTTCTCTCTACGGACGTGAATATATTATTTCTGTCTTACACCTACATTTAAATAGGGGGAAGTGAAGCAACATGGCTGTGCGCTGCTGATACTGTACATGTCAAGCAAACACGCTTCGTACACATGAGATTTACTGCCTCCCTTTATGTAAATAGCACTGAATTGTGGCGCTTGAACACTTGAGGGAGTTGGGGGAGGTTAATTGTGATTGGATGACAGTTGCTTTCTTCCTTTCTTTCATGAATATAAAGGGACGATTTGATTTTGAAATTAGTTATTGCACAAATCAAACTAGCACTTCCTGCTTTTGATTTCTGCATCGCTGCCACAAACCAAGCTTAGTTCTCCTCACGTCTGATTGGTCACATCACCCACAAAAGACTTGGCCACAATCGCAGGCAAATGAAAAGCCGTGCATCATTAATCGAGCCGCAGTTTCAATAGGTCCATTTTCTTCAAGATGCAGTCGTTTTGCACAAGCCAGTCTGACGGGAAAGTGTGTCATAATGAGCAAGACACAAGATGACTTTTGATCAAGAAAGCATCTCTTAATACAGTGTGCTAGTCAAGTGATCAGATGCACCAGTTTCACATCAAAAACTGCTTCAAAATAAGACATGCATTAACCAATATTAGACTAATGTTTAAATCTAAAGGCTAAAATTCAAAGGTTCATTGCTTTTGTATTGGGCCAGCACTAAGGCACTGACTGTGAAAAGCTGCTTCCACTTGATGCATGTTCTGAAAAGCACTACACAAATGCATTTGATTTTGGACCGAACTAAAAAGCAATACCCTAGCGATGGCTCAGAACACCTTAGCAACCACGTAGCGGCATCCTGGCAAGCACCCAGAGCCTAACGCTGTGGCGCAGACACTCCCTGCTCTGGAAGAGAGATCGAGGGAGTTTCAGCTCCATGGCCCGTTGTCAAAGGGTGGAGAACACAACCACAGCCTCTCCTACCGCCTACTTTATTCATTGTGCGCCTTTTCAGATTTGCACTGGTTTGAAAGTAAAACCACAGACGCAACAGAGATAAACAACAAGAGACATAACCGAGTCCGAGAGCACCGACACCAGATCCTTTCTCTGTGTGATAAATCACCTTCCATCACTCATGAAAGATACAGTGTGACACATCAGCTCTCTCTTACATCACCCTTAACTCCTTTACCATCATATTTCAGCAAAGTCCCGGCTGTCAAAGCATGCATACGCTAATGATTCCTCGTCCTCAGGAGAAAGAGCGCAGATCAAGCGCTAAGACAGAGGGAGAGAAATGTAAACAGAAATGTGCTGTTAGTGCCACTTTGGCATCATCGTGTCCCGTTCTAATGCTTAGCCAAGAATAACAATCCATAATTCATGAGCTGCCGTCTAGTGCACAGACACAAGTCAACCAAGCATTTATTATTCATCGGCACACACCTCACGTGACGAGCGCTCCCACAAATGGCTTTCAGGCAAAAACCTGCGTTTTCTGTAAATCATTGATTTTAGTTTTGGTTTTGTTGTAGCTTTTTTTTATTCCCTGTTGCTTCTTGGAATTTTTAATAAACGAAAAGGGATTTAAATCATTAACTGGCAGCAATTAGCAGTAATTAACTAGCATTTGCATAAATATAGAGCGGTGAGCGTTAGCAAAAATGACTCTTTTCAAATTCACCTGCTAAATCAAACATGCTCATCCACACCAAACACTGCTCAGAGGTCAGAGGTCACAGGAAGTCTTGACTTCATTTCCAGTGATCTCGTCAAGTTGACTGAACTGAGCTGAATTCAGTGCATTTAAAATAAAATAGTTGAGTACTTTCTGCTTTGGCACAGTCTGTATTGTAAAAGCACTGAATGAATAAAGGTAAGGCTATATAAACACAGCTGTGTATGACTAGGCCATGTTAAAGTGCTGTGAGAACAGCCTGATTGTGGATTCGTTTCATTGTGCGGAGGATTCTGGGGCACGTGTTTCCGCCGCTTTAATCACATTTGAAGCAAAACGGCATCAGATTTAGCTGTTTATTTCTCCCAGCGCTCCTGATGATCTGCGTGTGTTGGTGACCTACTTTAGCTCGAGCTGATTCAGCAAGAGGCGGCGGAGCAGGATCCAGGGTCCCTGGTGTCGATCTGTCTATTGTGTGTGTGCAGGAGTTTACATGCATACACGGCTGAGAGTGTGTTGGTGATTTCAGACGAACAGTTAACAGGAAACAGAGCTAAAACCCTCCGTGACAAGCGGAGCCAGCCCTTTCTCTTCAGTGTTGATTACAAAAACATGCTTTTTTTAAGGTCACTGACAAATCATAATAAAGACGGGAACATTTATTAAAACAGTAAATGGAGTTTGATTTCCAACATCTGCAAATGTAGGTTTCTGGCGCTGAGGTGAAGGAGAAACACATGAGATCTGAGGACAACACGAGCTCCAGAGAAAGCCGGGTCCCAGAAGAGCGCTTGCATTTCCTCAGCAGCGCGGTCACTCAGGGACGCTGCGGTCTGCACACGCTCAGTCACCGAACGTGTCCTTATGTGACACCCTGTGCAGATGTTAGCGGTGACGATGCGTTATATTCCAGCAATTGAGTCACTGAGGATGATAGCAATACAAAAACATCATGCAATTAAATTTTACCTCTGATTTTTCATTACAAGCTTTAAAAATATTCATCTGCCTGAGCAGACAGACATCAATGAAGCATTTATTCGTATTTCAAGGCCTGTTCACACTTATTCTGTGCAAAAAAATGGATGCAATAAATATTTTAACAGCTGTTCATGCATCTATTTAGACCAATGCAAACATTCACATGCCATCGATGTGACAATTTTTAACAGAGAGCCTTTTTATTTGCATCCCGTGCACTATAAAGAAAACTGAGCGAACGATAAGATTTTGCTCTTTCGGGCCGCTGCAGCTGTGGATGTTAACTACAGCACACGGAGAGCTGTTTCTTACATTTGGTGTTATTTGATAAACACTATAGTGAACAGCTGTTTGAACACATGTGAATTCTCTTCGACTGTCTTTTTCACAAAGAGAGGGTTAGAAACATTTCAGTCCAGGTTTATCTGTACTGTATAGTGCTTTTCTCTATGCCGATCGTTGCAAAGCAGCTTTACGGAAATATCTTAGTTTCTATGTTATATTTAGTAGTATGTTATTAATGATGACTATTACAGAAACGTACAGTAAGTGTCATCAATATGTTATTAACATACTGATCTACAACTTCTTAAAATATATTAATAGAATTTTTTGTCTCTCAAATGTAAAATAAGAGGGCTAAACCTGCTCTGAAGATGCTGAAATATGACAGAAGCATTCGGGAAGTCATGAGAATATGAAGGCCTGCTCGTGAAGAATCTACAGCAAAACATCAGGACAGGTCTGAAAACGATTCATGCATCCATTACAGCAAACACACAAGTCACAACTCGAACTCTCTACCAATACAAACACACTGGATCTCTGTCTGTCTGTCTCTGTGTGTGTGTGGCCTCGTCTCATGTTTTCAAAGCATGAGCGAATCAGAGTTTGTCCAGACCAGTCTCATTTCATCAGGTTATTTCCAGTCCTCTCAGCAGTGCATCTATGATTAGGATCAAATTAAAAGCACATTACACAGAGCACAGTAATAGCATAGACTCCTTTCGTGTTAACGGACAGAGATGATGAACGTGTCCTTCAGAAATCCACTCTGCACACCTATGAAGACGTGCATGTCGAGACGCGAGCGTAGCAAGCTTTCACAGCTGATGAAAGAGCCCGGCCGAGTGGCAAATGCTAACTGGATGCCGTAAGCTCGACTGCTAGCGCGCTTAGCCCTGCTCCAGATTCAATTAGAGAGATACAGGCCCTCGATACAACAGTAAACACCGTCCGCCGTGTCCTTTCCTGCTGGCTTTGGTAATGGATTAGCCACCTCTTGACCCCCTCGTCTGCAACCATTTGGTCCCTGAAGAGCAAGGTCATAGGTCGTCACCCAGGTCCAGGCCACTGTCGATCCCAATGCTATTATGCTAAATATCCAATCGTTTAACTCTTTTGCTGACTGTCCCCTGTGGTCACTCTACAGGAGCGCTTCCTTTAACGACAATAACATTGTTATTCTGAGAGCGGCCGTGCAAACAATAGCGGAGTGTACACGCGGCCCCTGAGGGCTACAGAACGGCTCAGTAACATGAATCTGAGTGACCAAGAGATGAACAGCCCTGGTCCTGCTGGAAACCGGCCACTACACAAATAATGTGCGTGATCTGTACTAATGTGAGCGCTAACTAGGACACAAGTGGGTCAGAATCTGCATGTCAGGGCTTGAGGAAACAGGAGTGTGTTTACCCACAGGACGATGAATCCTGAGTCATCAGCTGCAAACAGGTTCACAGCTCTGTGAGCAGGTCCAACAGACGCAGAGAGAGAGCGAGAGACAGAGAGAGGTCGTTTTTCGCATGTCCTCAGAGTGAACCATGAAATAAATAGCTCTAGACCTCAATAACGGAGACGTGACGTAAAGTGCTTGGACTGACCTTCTTACTGTACAAAGACAACTACTCTGTGCATTGTTCAGCAAAGGTGAAGCCAGTAATCAAACTGATGTTACGCACACAGGAATTAATCTGGTTGTATAATCATGAGTCAGTCCAAAACAAAGCCTCTCGAGCATTATTAGGTTCAGTTTAGTCTATTTATTTAATTTAATCATTAATTAAATATGTAAGCATTTAAAATACAGACAGGTGACGGATGGAAAGACGAATGGTGGATCTGTTGACACAGTTATCATCCTATGATGAAACATTTCTCTCCTGACCCGTAGGGCACTAGTGTCAAAGCTTGATGAGAACGAAAATGGCATAAATCATAAAATGCTCTTGTACACATATGGGAGATGCTGGAGTGTGTTTGACCAACTTTGCACCATTTATAGGTCATATATTTTGGAAGAATGGTGGTCCATCACTACAGACCTAGAGCATGTAATGCACTGATAATAAGGAGAGGGTTAGGGTTAGTTTGACCTTATTCAAGTACACTGTGATGTCACTGCACATGGATGCACTGTCCAGCAGACTTTAGCTTTAGTGCTATTAAACACACTTGAGCCAATTAAACGCCTCCTGGCAGGTGTGTTGGAGATAAACTCTGCAAATAATAACTGAAGCACAAAAACGATCATGGGGCAGTCGGAAATGCGCCATTGGGCCTGTGAGAGGATGGCCCCACTAAGGTCCAGTATAGTATAACTCCCTTAATCTGGAGATGGACTCTTTATTTCTTCCAGGTCATAGTGCCGGATACGATCGCCAGTAGAGTGACTTTAGATGTAATCACAATCATTGCAAACACCTTTAACACATCTCTGTTCGGTTCTCTGTCATCTGTTCATCTCACTGAAGCTTGTGGGGCATTCTGAAAAAGGAAGGCTGTACTAGATTAAAGCAAAACAGGGTGTCACTGCACAAAAATAAGACAAAGACAGAAACAGCCAAACACAAATAGCAATGTCTTGCATCACAGGGCTTGTTCATGTTTTTCTTTCCATAGATTACCACCTCTCCTCTCTCACACCGTTCTGCTCTTTCACTTCTGCTGTAGCTTCTGCATGGCTATGGAAACTCAAGCACTGCTGTTCTCGTGTGATAAACCGCTTGTGAAGTTCCTCATTTGTAAAGACATTGAGGATAAAAGTATCTTCTGATTGACAAAAGACCCATGTCAGTGTCCCCTTGTGAACTCGTCCACCCTTGCTCATATCTGCCTACCCTCAGAATCACAAGACAACACCCAGCAATCTGTAGCTCTAAACCAGGCCTTTAAAACACCCATCTGAGCTATTAAAACTCCAGAGTTACAAAACTTTCCCAAGCTTTGAGTTCAACCCAAGCCTGTAGAAGTGTCTAGCCCTGAGCTGTAGACCCAGGAGGTTTCCACAGCAAGGTCAGACCGAAGAGGGTTATTACACGACAATTAGGCCCTGGCAAAACAGTAGGGAGTGGCGTTTGACTTTATGGGCCTGTGTGCTGATGTTATCACACAAGGCTCTGGCAGGGATTGGACAGTCCCTTGAGGTGTTTGCTGCTGTTATAATCATGCTCTCTCTAGTCTATCTAAAATGTCCAGCTCTCTTTGATGTCCTCATCGATGGGAAAGATTTGATGAGCAGCAGGTTTGCTAAAGTCTCCTAAAATAGGACAACCCTCCTGTCTTGTGGCTTGCAGCAAAAACATGCTTTCCATTTTAAAACATTATTTGCAGAGTCATTAGTCTGACCTCCTTAAAGTTTTAATGTTGTTCAATGTTTTAGAGAACAGATGATTGTTTTACTAGCATCACACACGCACACACACACATAGCTGATCAAGACCACATGAACAAGGCTAAAGGTAAAAGCATTGAAACTGGTGAACTGGATCATACCTTTCCAGACAGAACACAAAGGAGCTGGAGTGAGTCCAAACTAGATGAGTCTCCAGAGAGGAATAAAGAGTTTTGGAAGGTCCACCCAGAGCTCTATATTATTATGGTATATTTTTATAGATGTGAGTTTACGGTTTTTTATACCTTTATATAACAGACACAGTCCCTCCTGCTTACTGTTTGTAATATAGTTGACCTGACCGCAGAGTTAACCTAAATATAAAGATGCCAAACCTCAACTACCTACAGTACTGATACAGTTATGCTTCTTGGTTGATCCAAAAGTCTAAGCTTTTAGAATATAAAAGTGTTGACTTGGAGCAAAGCCAATCCAAAAATAAATAAATAAATAAAAATGAGGCACATGTTTTCAGTCACTGGGTTCACAGACCTGATCTGAAACACAGGAACGGAAATATATCTGGACCACACAAATGCAAAAGCCATCGCAGACTAACAAAGGAGCAGGTTTCACTGTGAAGACATGCCTGAACATGTCCCGTATCTGTGAGAGTCTCCGGCTCCTGTTTCAGTGAAAACACAGAGCTTTCCTTGACCTCGGGTTTGTATTCAGCAATAATTAGACTCTCGAATCCGGCCCGCAGTAGATGTTCCGCCTGGATTACATCAGCATTCCAGTGAGCAAATGGCAAAGCAGCCATTCAAGCCAGTTTCATGGTAAACGACAAGGACCATTTCACAGACTGGCTGTGATTTTACCTCAGCGACTGCCATGCAACATTTCTCTACGCCTGCCATTTCCACTGTTCAGTGTTTGTGTTTTTTCCCAGTAGCTGCCAGATCATCTCTCTAGAGGGTCCCACGGTAGACAAATTGGCCTTTTATTGCATCTGTTGACTGTGGAATGCACCTCACATGAGCTGCAGAGCTTCAGATCTGTGTCATAGCGAAGTCTGAACAAGCACAGTGGTTACAAAACCCCATAGTGGCACAAGAAAGAGGAAGAAAAAGTGAGAAACCACAAAAATCATTAGCAAACCATCGTCTCTACCACCTTATTAACATTTTGCATCTGTCTTCCCCCAACGCTCGCTCTCCTCCCATCAGGGCAAGCCATTGGAATCCTACACATAAAGATAAATGCTCTCTGGAAAAGTATTAAGGCACCAAACGCATTCAAATGCCTGCCTGAGTTCAACTCTCTAATTCAACATTATCCCAAGGTTAATAGCCCTGACACACAAAAGCACTTAATAACCCAATAAAACAGCACTACATCATTAAACCTCCCTCACAGCACTCCTACTGCCGCTGCGCTGGGGACGGGAACCACAACATCGGCTCTAATAATCTCAGAGACTCACAGCTAAAGTTAGCCAATTCATGAACCCATATGCTGGTGTTAGATGGACTCAGAGAGCCGAGCACAATTCAATCAATTTCAGCTCTCAGAGCAGACTCACCTTCAGATAATAAGTCAAGATCAGATGAGGAACACATTCTCAAAGACAGAGCTGCTGTCTGTACTGAAAAAGAAACACCAACTCATGTTTGGCCCTGAAAGAATAAGTAGAGAAACATCTGAGATCTCTAATGCTGGAGATCATGAAAATGCAAAAAAACGCATGGTCACATTTACATTTACATTAATTTAGCAGACGCTTAAGTCCAAAGCGACTTACAAGGGGGGAAAACAGCAAGCAATTAGTCCTAAAGAATCAAAAACAACTTAGGAAGTGCTCATTGTACCGTATAACAGGCAATGTTTAGATAAGTGCAGGCTAGAAAGGGAAAGAAAGAGTAGAAAGAGTAAAGAACTTTTTTTTTTTTTTTT
>JAUCNO010001113.1:1701749-1717918 GCA_032353835.1 Enteromius viviparus | reverse complement strand
ACGTTCGTCAGCCAATCAGATTCAAGCATTCAACGGCCCCGTAGTATAAATATATATATATATATATATATATATATGTGTGTGTGTGTGTGTGTGTGTTTTTTTTTTTTTGAAAGTCTTATAAATGAAAAGAAACTTATAAATGTCTTTACTGTCACTTATAGTAAAAAATCTTACTGACCCCAAGCTTTTGAATGGTGGTGAATGAAAGGTGCTTCATTTGATCTGTTTCATTCTTTATTTGAAACAAAGACAGTCAAATTAATATTTTAAAACAGATTTAATTACATACACTTCTAAAATGTTTGATAGAAACACATCTGTGATGCATATTAGATAAAACTTCTATTAATGTAAAAAGAGAATCTGATCTCTGAAGAAGTTCCCGTGAATCTAGCATCCATAACGACAGCAAGGGTTAATTACCACAGGACAAGAAACATTTCTGTTAGTGAAAGGATCAAAAGGCCATTGTTTTTCTGTCACATCCAATTAGATTTATAATTAGCTATCAACGATTGCATGCTGTGTGGGGAGCGCGGTAGTTTGCTGTGAAATAAAGTGCAAATAGACTGGTGAACTTGCTCCACTACATTAAAAAATGACCGATCTTAACACAGATGAAATAAAAGCAATCAGAATCATCCCTCTGGCCTCAAACGGGCCAAAGCTCTCGAGATTCCAACGACAGCCACGACCTCAAGCGGGACACATAACCCGTCCCACAAGACATCAAGAAAGAGAGACGCTAAATCAATATGTCAAAATCAAATTGAACCTGCCCATCATATCAGTAACATGGGAGCAAGGTTCACAGCGACAGACCAATCAGTCAATATGGAATATCAGAGTCCTGGAGAACCAGTGTTTTGTACAACAGCGGACACGTGTCCCATTGATCTGTGGGTAGGCCGAGGCTGGGAGACGTCTTCAGAAGCAGCAACTGGCAGAAAGGTTCAGTACCAGCGCCACTCATTACAGCCTCTCAGACAGCTCGAGTCCTGGGGAAACTCACACCAACATGCTTCTGAGGCAAGATTAAGATGAAAAACACAAAGAAAGATGCATGTTTGCAGCTCTGACTGACAGCGTACCTGTTCTTTCATGAAGAATTGAGCAGAATGTCTTTGAGATGGAAGCTGCTGCCTCAGCAGAGTTTGTAATGGACAGAAACCCTGAGTGTTTGTCAGACAGACTCCATCCTCAACTGAAGAACCCAGCCAGAGATCCACTGGAGCGTGTTACTCCAAGCATAAATCTCATTGAAAAGTCAAAACAGCACAGATAACATTCACTTCATGCACAAATATGAAGCAATCAGGCATTCTCTTTGGACAGCAATGCCTGGTCTCCAGCAGCAGGGTTTCGTTCACGGCAGCACTGATCAGAGACCCGCTTCTGCCTCCATCTTCAAAAGTACAGGCTTTACATCCTTTGTAATCTCAAAGGCCAAGCTTCTTAGATGTTTATGTGTCGAAATGTTACACGGCAAGACAGAAGTATCATGCTGTGTGGAGTGTACTGTACTTTCATTACTTTCTACAAAACCTCACAATGATTCAAACTTAACAAGGTTTTAACGTTCAGTGAAACTGTGAAAACTTCTTCGCACATCTTGCTAAACTAGCATGTGACAGCAGAGGCTCTGAGCAGCTGCTGTAATGCCGTTATACTGCAGTCTTTACTCGGAGCTGTAATTGCTTGGGCTCAGAGCCCAACACTAGTGCAATATGAAGAAATAGAGAGAGTAACATCACCAGCAAAACACAGCTCTAAACAACCACATATCATTACATCAACAGCACGTCCCTCGCATGCAGAGAAATCACCTTTTCTATAAAACGCAAGAAGAATTGAAGTTCTCAGGTTGCATGTTTAGTTCAGCAGGAGAAAGTGCCTCAAAACAAACAACTGTTTGGACGTAACTGTTGTTCATTTGTCCAGTCGTGACACGTCCGTGTGTTTACGGCTCTGACATTTCTCGCCATGAAAGGACGTGTCAGGATGTAGGTGTGCCTTCTCCTCTCCATTAATTAACATTATTTAGCGATCCTGGCCTTTGAGAGGACTCTGGAGAGAAGAGTCTAAGAGTGTTGATCAGCCGCTGCTTGAAAAGGGAGCATTCACAGTAATGTGACAGCCGGACAAGTCTGGAGAATGTCAGAGACCAAAAGGCATTATCATCCGCTCTGACAGTCCGCGAAAGCCATTAGCCCGTCTAAACCTGACAGCTCCCGATCTCGTTACTGCGAGCTGATGCAATGCGAATGCAACGCCGTGCTTTGCTCGTTCCCTCCCACACTCTGGTCTCTGATCGCTCTGCTTGTACTTGATCTGTGGCTAATCAGCGATGGGTGACCGCAGTGGGACGGTCTGGACCCCCGCTGCTTCACAGCTCCACTGAGGACCCCCTTTTTAATCAAAGCACAGCTGACGGGGCCCCTGGCAACCGTGCCCCTTCCTCTGGCCCCGTGCCCTCCTGCCAGACAATGATTCGGGGCCTCTCGGCTCCAGTCTTGATTACATCCATCACGTAAGAGGCTGAAGAGCACAGCATATAAAATCAATCCACAGCACAGCGGAAAACACAGAGGAGGCCCCTGAGCGTCTGCTGAGAGGGACCTTCATCATTCATGCCAACCAACGTCTGAGCAGCAGAGAAGAACGACACAGAGCAAGGAGAGGTTAGGACTAGAGCAATGCTGAAAGAACATACTCTTCCTCCTCCACTGACTCGAAAGCACAGATGTAGTCTTATTAACAGAGAAACGTTCGTTGATTGTTGAGTCACTACAGAGCCAGGGTAAACCACATATTTTTTCATTTGATGTGGAATGTAACGAGGCTTTGGAGGTTCAAAATAATAATAGAGGACAAAATATATAGAAAATGTGATGGGACATATCGATCGCAATCAGTAACGTCAGATACTCGCATTTAAGCTGCGTGAACGGATATTGAACATGAATGGACATTGGTAACTGCAATGCTTTACTAGAGTTAATTGAAATCACCAAATGCATTTCAAATGAGGCTCATTAGCTAATGCACAAATTAGCTTAATCTAAACTACGCACTAGTCAGAATCTGTGTCACATGATGAATATGCTTTACTGTAAGAATGCACAAAAATACAGAAAATTAATAACAAAAGCACAAGAAAACATCTATTATCAGTGTTTTGATAAGTTTAATACATAAATACATGGTCTTTGGTTTCATTTTGCACTAAATTAAATTTTAATAGAAAAAGCCCTAATATGAATGAATATGACATTACGGAACATAGACACAATTTAAAGGTTATTTTCATTAAAACATAAACTCTGGCTGAAGCCAGTGAGAGTGAGAGCTGCGTGTGAGAGCAGGTCAAACACAAGCCCTGCAGCCGACGATTAACCATCTCCAACTCATGCTCCTCGTGTTTTCATTGCAGTCCAGCTCCTGCAGCCAAGACAGCGGCTCAGGAATCAATGCACAGACCCAACAGTAACTCCAGAGCCAAGACGCTGACCTGACTGAGCTGAGGAGTCTGGTCTTCTGCCTGCAGAAACTCACTGTCAGCATCTTACAGCACACACTCCTGCCTGAGAAAGCCCTCAAGCTCGTTCATAACGGCCAACAGCAGGAGCAGCTGCGGCCCGTATCGACTGCCTCCAACTGATCCGTGCGGGGAGCCGTGTCTTTGTTTTCAGTTGGACTTCATATGAAAAACAGGAGGGAACTGCAACTTTCCTGTTATCAAGGAGGGCATGCAAAAACAACATCAGCTTGTGTTGAAGTGAGACCATGCAAATACACAACAGCCACTCTAATTTAGCAGGAAACTACTGCAATAAATGAAGAGTGGCAAGACGTCTCGGTCTCCAGAGGCTTGAAGCAGTTTAGGTCGGATGCACAGACGATCCTCAGAGGCACGTTCTGACCTATAAACTCCCTGCTGGGCAGAATCTGTGGCACCTGTAAAATCAATATCGCTTTCCCATTAGATGGAAGCTGTCGTTGGTAATTGTTTGTGCTGCTAGAGTGTTCCTCCGCTGTGGCTGAGGTGGACCTGGACAGCGGAGATACTGTATTCAGTCTAGATCCCTAGGCAGCAGGCCTCTCTCACATGAGCAGTTGGAGGGCTGTGTTATCGGGTGCACCGAAGCGAGTGAGGATTTGAAGACGAACCGCCTCACGGTGCTCCGGGTTCCTTGGTGTGCTCTGGAGAATGTCCTGGCACCGAATCAAAGGCTGAATCCATGACCAACCTGATTTGTCTGCGTCTCTGGGGCAAGAGAGGGTCTCTGGCCAGATCAAGAGAGCAGCGAAAGGCCGGGGAGATTAGCTGAGAGAGCCGGAGAGAAAGATGATGACACAGGGGAGAGATGTGAAGAAACACTGAAGCTGAAGGAATCGCGAATGACCCATTCCATTCAATTTGCCTCTGATGCGCTCCTGAACCAAACACAGGGGCAATTTAGAAACACTTTCACCTTAAACAACTTCAATGCCACAAATCACACATTAATATCGCAGAAGTGCAAGAACAAGCACACACAGCAGATCCTGAAGACAGAAGCCAGACGATGATGAGCTGCTGGTGTTCTCTATTACTCGAGACTTCCAAATACACCACAGACAATTAGAGATGACAGAAGAATACGCAATGACAAAGCAGCGCTGCAACACTTAAGACATGAGCGTTTTTATTAGCTTGCAAAGCTGCACGATTTCAAACAGTCTTCCAGCTGTAAAACTATGATTTATTGCTATCAAAATTCTTTAGACTAAGAAACAATATATATATATACAACTTAAATTAAACTTGATTTTAGTGAACATGCATTGCTTTTTTTAAACAAAGCTGTAAGTCAAATAATGCTGCTTTACATTATAGCACATGGACAGACTAGAGGAACTCCAGACACCACAACAGGAAGACAGAAAACTCTTCCCTCTGGAGACGTGTAATCCTCTGATACTTCTCTTTGTAGATACTATGTGACCTAGAAACGTTTGCATCAACTTGGAAAAAGAGGATTTTTGCAGAGCGTCTTCTGCCACATCATCACAATACGAGCGCTTTTACCTTCCTGGTAATTAAAATTCAAATTCCTCTTTTTCAAAGACTGAGTGGGTGAAAAAATTGACATTCGCTCTAGGAATCAGTTTTTGGTCTTAACACAGTGGGAGATAAACAGCTTGAAATCACTTTGACAGCCCGTGTTACTCTATCACATAGCACAGGGGATTTTAATTCCAACCTGTGAAATTGTAATTGCTTCTCTAGCCAGCACTGGAGGATTGTGGGTAACAGACATCTTCAAATTCTGTCAGTGCTGCCCTTTATGAATGCTCCGTCTCTCTCAGCCCTGTGTGTCTGCCTCTGCGCTCCAACAGTTTGTGTTTTCTTCTGGAGATCCTCTCGCTGTGTGTAGGACACAGAATCAGAGGAATCTCTCTTCATGGTGTGCATCAACTTCCTCGTCTCTATCTGTTGTGTCCCGCTCTCCTCCTCTCGCTGCGAGGCAGCTTTATAAATGTCTTTCATACGTAGGACCCCCTGCTCTGAGATCTGTCAACAAGAATAAGAGACAGTGCCGAACAAGAGCTAATTAGCAATGATGATAACGATGCTGCTCCTTTAATAGAGCGCTTGTCTTCATGCAGTCCTGCAGAAGATAAGAAAAAGGTTCGAGAGCTGTCGTGTACTGTCCTGTGATGGGCCAGGAGCTTCAGAAGACAGTGTGACCCGGCAGACAAAAAGAGAAAAATGGAACTTGGAAGACATTGTGATTGGGAATGCTTCACTAAAGCACCATGAAGATGAGCTGAAGATGTCTGTTATAATAAACATCGGACCTTCAGATTTGTAAGAAACGCTGATTGTTGATTGGACACTCTCAGAAAGAAAGGTTTATACTGGTGTTAATGTTTCCATGAAGAACATTTATCATCTTAAGAAAATGCACAAAGGGATCTTTAAAGCATAAAAAGGGTTCTGCAGATTGTTACACTGTTCTTCACACTAAGAAAAACGTGGTTCCGCACTAAGAGGAACTTAACAGAGAAAAAAAAATGGTTCTTCAATGCCATCTCTGCAAATATCTGCTCTGGAATCTTTAAACTTTAGGAGTGTAAATGATGTCTCAAGAGACTCCTGGGACGACAAACCTGAGGCTTCAGCCACTTCACAGGACAGTTTCTTGACTGCATCTTAAAGCTGAATTGCTTCTTCATCTCATGATTGTTAGCACAACAGTCTGGGCAGTAGAGGACAAAGCTGCACTCATCTGGCTGGAGAGCAGAATAAACATCACTCACTATCCACATTCATTTCATTTTGTGTCCCGTTATGGCTCAGTAACATCATTACGCCACTCCAAATAGGGCAACTTATCTTCAATTAGTGGTAGTTGTCGGTCGTTAGGGCAGATGAGGATGTAGGTCCGCTGTAATTAGACGGCTCACTGTCACAGTGAATAAACACGGCTGTGCTCGTCTGTGCTTGTTGATTTCAAGGTACAGAAGTGGAATAAGGGTTCACCTATCATCAGTATGGCTGCGTCTCTCCATCCATACACTTCAAATGCATCGTATCTATCAAAGTTTAGTCAGTTGATCTCATGCTTTCTGAAAAAAGGCTTCTTCAGTCCTCAGAATTCAGTCTTCAAACAGAGTATATGATTAAAAGTAAAGTCTAGTTCATCTCTAGGTAGTTGATTATCAGCTAATATAATATTAATATAGTTTGCTCTGATTGACTTAAACTTGATATTCTGATCTAAAGCAGTGCTTTTCAACCTTTATGATTTCAAGGTCCCCTTTGTCAACAACTATATTTGGGACAGCGTGACTTAAAGTACATAAATACAATTTGTATACCCATTTTATACCATTAAAGCCTCCTGGCTCTTAATGCATGTTTTATTGTTTTTTTAATTTATTGTAATAGCTCAGTTGTGCTTGGTGTGAAAAGATGGATCTCAAATTCATACAATCATTGTCAAAAAGGGTTCAAATACACAAATCTGAATGATTTTTCCAACTGCTTTCAATTGAACGTAGCTAAAGCTGCTAGTCAAATTAACTAATCTATATGAATGTAGATCAGTGGGCAGATGAAAACTTATATAAGGTATATTCAAGAAGCAGCTATATTTGTCAAAACAGTCTCAAAAGGGGTGTGGATGAACAACGAGCACTAAACTAAAAAAACTAAAACAACAACTGTGGATCATTCAGGGAACAACACAGTATGCAAATCTTGTGTGTGATTACTGTCCGTCTCTCCTGCCGTGATGCGACTGACCAGCAGGAGCGTAATTGCCTTGGTTTGAAGTGCTCAGGTCAAAGGTCCTGGTGCTCACAGGAAGTCCAAGTGATGGACCATTTCCACTGTCATCATTCACCTTGCAAACAGGGACAGAGAGATGTGCTCCAAAGTAATCACTGGAGACGCTGCGGGCGGCAGCTTTATTAAACGACGTCCATCCACAGGTCAGCTCACTCAAAATAACAAGAGACCAAACAAATTAGCTGAGCTTGAGTTCAGTGACAATCGGCCTGGACGAGTGCGTGAAGGGATGACTGCAGAACAACCAGATTCAAGCTTTCCTGACGCATTCAAACATCACCGAAGATACAAGTCAACAGAGGTCACAGGAAGACAGCCACTTCTCAGAAAAATTCAGAGGTGTCCCATATTTCAAGAAGTTTACATTATTAGTATCATCACTTTAAGGCTCCTAATATTGTTTTGGGAGTCTCTTACTACCTCCTACAGACCTTTTGATTTTTCAAAATATGCATTAAATATCACCTTAATTCGTTTGAAGCAGTTCTAAGATTCAGTCTCTCTAAACCCCTCCTATCTGTGAGCCTGCTCAGCTCTGATTGGTCAGTCTGTTGTGATTGGTCCTCTGCATAAAGCAGTCAACAGTTTAAAATCACGTCTGACGTATGGTTCTGCACCTCTCGTTAGTCTCTGAAGAAGTTTTTACATAATTGTTCTGCACTTAAAAGACCTCTTTCTCATTCATTGCAACAACATAGTTATCAGTGAGATTAGGATGAAAAGACGCTTAAAGCAGCTTTAAGTGAAGGAGCAAGCTGTTGTTTGTCTGATGTTTGGATGTTCAGGTGTGCGTCACTCAGAGCGGTTATGAGCAACTGTGTTGACAGACTAAATATTTATTTAGGTCCCTCCCCAACGTATTCAAATAGACTCAATCGCTCAAAGTCAAAGGCATAAGCCTCAACACAAGCAATGCTGGCAAGAGCCCAAGCAACTCGACGGAATCCCAGCTGGCAGTGCAGCAGCAGAAGTGTGTGTGTGTGTGTGTGTGTGGATAAGATAAAGCGGCGAGACGCTCCAGTCCAAGACACAAGGGCCACCCAGCTGAAACAGAGGATAAAACAGTACACACAGTCTGTAAGTTCACGAAAACCCTGCCAGCTCATTTCCCTCGCTCTGACTGAAACATCACGACAGAAGGAAATGATCAGACTCCTTACGCAGACTGTGGCTTTCATAGTTTTGCTGTCTTTGGTGAAAATGGTTCCTTTTATTCTGACAAATGTGTCTCAAGGTTCGATAGGGTTCATTGACTCTAACCGAGGACACTGTGTCTACAACTGAGATGTGATTGAGAGTAGAAATTACATATTCAGACCTTATTTACATGAAAGTCAAGAGTGCACCAAACCCGGAATAACAGAATAACGTCTCCTCAGCATTGACTCCAAACACCACGTCTCTGGAGCTCGTCTTGAACAGTGTTGAAATATTGAGGAGTGGTGTGAAACCAAATAGTTCTTTATTCCTTTCATTTAATCTCTCAATTGACTAGTAAGAGAAGAGCTTCCAGGGTTGTGCTGACCTTCATAACACGCTGAAAAAAACAGAAATAGTTCACCAAAACCTGAAATTAAAATGTCTTTACCTTCAGCCCAAGTTTGTCTTCATCAGGTTTGGAGAAATGTATCTCTGCATCAGTGTCTCAGTAATGGATGTAAATGGGTGCCGCCAGAAAGAGAGTCCAAACAGTGGATTAAAGACAAGAGAGAAGAAAAATGGCGCCCATCAGGTCCTTAACATTATTTTATTTTATTCCTCCTAGACCTGGAATACCCGTGTAATATTGTATTTAGAATATTTGCATGACAGATAGGTGATTTCAAGTACTGATTTTCTTTACTTTCATTAGTCTTTTACCACACTCTTCCTCCCATAGAAGTTGTCTTTCCTGTTACACAGAAACTTTTCTGTCCCTATGATTTATGTACTCATATGTTCTCTAAAACAGTCACATATTTAAAAAAAATTGCTCAAATTATATTAAAAAAAAAAAGTTTAAATGATATACGTGTTTAATCTTATCAGGCCCTCTCAGTGCAAAGTAATCAACTTCCACTAGAAATATAAACTATGAAATGATAAAAACCTTAAAATATTTTTAAATGTTATGGACTAGACTAAACTTCTTGTATTTTCGTAAAGTTTTCTTCATTTACCTTATCACTAAATTCATTTTCCACCCTGTTAGGATGTAGTTCCTCACCTTCCAGAATACAACTCCACGGAGATCATTTTCAAGAAGTGATAGTTTATTTTTAACTCTAACTTTACAAACGGAGGTAAATGTCACCTCTCACTCATATTTTGTTGTTGTTTGTTTTTAAAATGTTATCCTGCTTGTCTTACTCTTAAAGTTCCACCCTGTTAGGCTATATTATGGAGAATGTGTGTCCAATCAAAAAAACAAAACAAAAATCCTTTAGAAACATAACTGACCGTTTATGAACGTTATATTTGTCTGTAGGTTAGAGAACTAAATCTTGATCACTGAAAGCTACAGCTAGTTTCTCTCAAAGGTTGTTTATAGACTGTGGAACAGGGTGGAAACTGGCCTGTGTGTGTTCAGTATGGCTTCACAGTTTGGAAGCCAAAATGTTACCGGATAGCAGGAATGACCCTCAGAGGGATTCTCTTCAGCTTTATTTTGTTGTTGGATCAGATTTTTTATTTATGTACTTCTGTCGAAATGAGTGCACTATTTCACCAGCGCAAATGTGTGTCATCACCTCTGTACACTTAGCTGCCCTCTGATGAACCTCCTCTCTATCAGAGCATCTCAAGTTTTTACAGCAAACGGGGAAAGTTTCTTGGTTTACAACAAAATAGTAGACACTGTGCTGCCAACAACATTTCAAGCAATATCAAATGAGCATTCTTATCCACCGTCTTCTGAATTGTTGATAATTGTAAATGTAGTTTCGTTGGGTTTAGTATAATGCCACCTTTTTACTCAAAACATCTATAAAGGATGTACCTTATTTAAGTGACTATTTTAGAGGATTCACACACAGGCCTCTGTTCGGGCTAATTCAGAGTTGGTCATGAATGTTCACTGAATGTGTTTTAGGGGAAAAAAGGGTATGGGTCCAAAAACACATGAGTTACATGAGAGTCGTTTCCATCTCTGGTTCACCCCAAACAAAGATAAGACAACATGAAGACATGGGGTTAGACACCAAGATTACTTGGCTAGGTCGAATAATGAAGGAGTTAGGATATTCTAAGGGCTTCCTGCCCATTTTGGACACCATCTTGATTAAAATTATACCTTTCTAGTGATCAAACTTTGGTAAACTTTTAGTATGTTATTAAGGACACCTAATAAAACAGCTGAGAAACCTTTTATTAAACTTTTTTTCACATAAGCAGCTGTCTGTTTAGGAATTAGATCACTTTGATTTGAGATCAATCTTTTAACAATTATTCGAGCAGAGACAGAGTTTAAATAATTATTTTAATTTCATTGTAATTGAAGTTGTCTTGGTAGAAGTGAAACTAAATGAAGATGAAAAATGTTCCCTTGGCAACTGGCTAATAAGTTAGTTTAAGTTCCTTAGCTCATGTTTAAGCTATTCTAAGTAACGGAAATGTTTTTCAAGGTTTGTGTTCATGATAATAACCCTGCCTGGGCTAAACAAACCTGAAATCAAACGCTGCACTAAACTGAATATAGTTCGGTGTTCAGGACCAGCTGAACGAGAGACAGCGAGCTCACTGATGGCCGTTGAGTGACTCAATATAATAGACTTCAATAAGCACAAAAGGTAAAGATCATACATAAAACACGAGTGTTTATGAGCCGAAGCTCCCTCAGGCTGAACTGACAGCAACTCTCCTCACAAAGCTATTTGAGGCACTGAACTTTCAACACCTTCAATAAACAGTGCGCTGGCAGCACTCCTGCACTGAATTATGGGTCAGAGCAAGAGTGCGAACTCCAGACTAATGCTTTACGCATGTGTGACTTCTATAGCGGAGCAGAACGACTCTCCTTTGGCTGTGTTTACTGTGTGCTGTTTCTATATTCACACATCCAGTTTATCTGTGAGGCGGCCAATTAAACAACACAATGAAAGACCGGAGGCCATGAAACTGCTTTAAAGAACAGACCGTGTGCCTGGAGGACTCGGACGCTGTCTTACTGAACCAAAACACACACGACTGCCGAGTGTTAGTTCACTGTAAATCACTAAACTGCATATTAAAATATAATACAGAGGTGTCTGACAGATGCATAAAGGTGAGTGTTTGTCTTGTGATGGATTTGACTAAAATATGCAACAGATCCCCAGCTGACCTGAGAAAGCCGTGACATTTTAAGAAATGTACACAAAGTCAGAAAAGCCTGCATTTTCCGACAGCGTGTATTAGTTTTTTTTGTTTGGTTAGCTAGCATTATTAGTTAACAGTTTATGTTGAAGACTTGTTGTTGTTGTTTTGATCAGTCTGTTTGTTTTGGGCTCCACTCATGTCTCACACGTCGGTATCAGTATGTTCGTTTATTTGTAAATATGCAATTCGTATTTATGCTTTACAAAAAATTTGGTGATACTCTTTTCTAGTTTCTCTCTTAATTTTTCAGCATTTTTTCTTTTGTGTGGACTTCCAATATCCATAAACGCTAACAACAAAATAGGAAGTCATAGCACCAACAAAACCAATATCTAGAACTAAATTTAATCATGGCTTGCGTTCAAATTTGATTCATCTAACCATCAAAGACTATGCATTCTGGCCAGAGGAATCATTACAAGCCTTAGATGACCAAATCATGTCCGAAGTCATAGAGTGTGCCCTCCACAAGCTATATGTATGAAGACAATGGAGGAATTAATTACAAGAAACAAGAGCAAAGGAGAGAAGAGTTCTTTTCTAGCGTCCCTGAGGAAACAGCGCTCTTCTTTGATCTCCGTCTCCACGCTCAGAGAGACACACACTGGCATTTCCACGGTGCAGAGGTCACGCGGTCTCTTCTCATCCACGCTGTTCACGCTCTCTGAGGAGGCAGGAGATCCTCCAGGGATGCTGCACACCAGGAGCGTTGACTGCATCCCAGCGGAGCGGCGTCAGCTCCGCTAAAGCTTCAGCCCACACTGAGAACGCACCCAGGGATCTCTGCTTGCTTCAGGTTACACGCGTCCCATCACTGCACACACTCGTGTAGACAGAGCTGACTCCTGAACGCCCACACGGATCGCTCAGCCGGGGACAAGACGGCAGCGTGGGGGATTTCAGGCCAGGAACCGGTGTGGAGCGGACCGCTGGAGACCTACGAGCTCATCTGAGATGTTTTGACAAAGCCTCTGCTGAAGAAATGTTTGGAGAACACATAAACAATATAAAACAAGTATATTCCTGTGGTGAGGAAATGTCAACAGCATTTATCTATACATTGTACACTGGAGCATAAAGACACGCAGGCGTTAGAGGGCAACAATGAACACCACAGTGTGCAGAATTGTTTATGAGAGTTTGGCGTAACGATTACAGTTACTGCCCCATATTCCTGTAATATCTCAGCACTAAGTACACATGGCCTCTATGTACACTTCATCCTGTCAACAACAGTATTATATTTTCAATTAATCTGGCATATAAGAACACGGATGATAACACACAGTATTCTGACTGAGGTCAAAAACACACTGTAGCTTGACAAGAGTGCAAAACAAAGCGTCTGACCTCCTCATGCCAAAAACCCTGAGAAAACATTCCAGAAATACAACCCAGGAGACAGAGCTGAGAGTGTGGAGTCTCATTTATTAGACCTGCTTTATGCTGGGGACAAAGACGGCAAGAGTCTGTTGCTCTTAGCCCAAAGCCAACAGTGAGACACCTGGCCTGAGAATGAATGACTGCTGGGATTGAAAATGAACAGAAAGCCAAAGACGCACTCAAGCTGTCCTCGTTCATAGGCAAAGAGGCCTTGATTTCTGCAAACAAAAAAAAGCCCTTGGCCAAAAAAGAAGGCTTTTCTAAAATGTGGATCGCGTCACGGAGAAAGAAAACAGCCTTTAAAATTTAAACACAGTCTTTAATTAGCGGTTAAAAACTAAATGTCCCAAACCAAACGGCCTCATTTATATTTCTTTGACCTTTAAACACAAAACGTTATATTTGCGCGCTGGTGACTCTATAAGGATCGTCTGAGACGTTGAGGTAAATTTACGCCGTCAGTGGAGCTTGTCAATCACAAGAGCCAGGATTACAGCAGCCAGAGCCAGTCCCAATGACAGCAGTTTGAGTCCATCACCGTTAAACCTCCAGGGCCGTCCCACGAGCGAAGACGAAGCCACCAAAGCACACACACCAGGCTGATGGGACGCCTTCGGTTCCTGGGGAAGAAACAAGAATTGAAAATAAACAGCAGACAGATGGAGCGAAGCAGAGAAATATCTGTGACTGTGCAAGTGACCGTTGTGTTAATGACTCAGATGATTCACGCTGGGTTTTGCATGTTAAAGCTTGTCTCTGGGCCTGTGCTCATGCAAACACAAGCATTCAATAGCTTTATTCTCTACTTTCATGTGTCTGAAAGGCAAAAGAAGCACCTGTACTCAGATACAAGCACAGGTGGCTCAACAGAAACGAAACGCCTTTACAAACTGAACTCCTCCTCATCATCATCATCACCTGCCCTAATCACAACTCAAAAGAGAAAGATTATTTCTTATAACTGTGACAACAACAGAGGGACTGATGAAAGAGTTTATAGTTCCCTGCATTCAAAAAATGCACTCTGGAGAATGCACGGATGGAAAGCGACGATCCAGACGTCATCCATCAACATCACCCTGACAGGACTCTGATAGAGGCCAGAGATTTAAGCATGACTTAAACATCAGGGACTGAGAGGGTAAAATGGTTGTAATTGGAAGTCGTGTCCGCTCTAATGTGTTGGCACATTAAAGGTTCATCCATAACGGACACAGTAATGGGCTGATGTCTCCCATCAGGACAGGGCTGACAGCTGACCCAATAATATGTTCATTTCTGTACCCCCGCGATTAAATATAGAGCCTCAATTTGAATGGATATTTCATGATTTCAATATTTCAGGCTGTCATGGCTGCTTGTAATGCAGATGTGCTCTCTGAACTCTCGCTGTAGTTTTAGGAAGTGAAGATGGCAAACCTTTGGCCAGAAGAGACATATCCAAAGTCTTGTCATCTTTGGGTCAATAAATACCATTACTGAGAATGATAAGAGCGTAAATCAAACCTCCACACACACTTTCATGGTGATGTCTCAGTACTGATGCTGGATTACTGAAGGAGAGTGTAACGCAATACTGGGAGACACTTCTCACAAGAAAGATATGACAGCGTGATCTGAGTGCTAACTGTTAGTGTGGGTGGCACTGATCGTTCAGAGAGGAGTGGCAGGTCTGGTGGACCTTTTAGCGGTATCTGTGTGTCTCGGTGTGAATCAGGTCACAGGTGTGATTTCCAGATGGCGAGTGCATCTGAATGTGAATGGAAAACGCCATCATTGTGCTTCACAGAGTGGATCATGTAGCTGAACCTCCACCCACAGATGCCCTGCATGACTCATTGAGCCTCATTCAATCAGCGCCTCACCTCTGAGATTATATCCCACAACTCCTGCTTTTGTGGGAGCAGCCGGAGGCATTCAGAGCATTCACCTCTGACTCCCACACGACGGTAACATGCTCACGGCTGTTTGTGGCTACATTAGAGGAGATAACCTGCTTTACGGACAGCTGAAAGATCTTTGAAAGCACACAATCCTCAGGGATTCTGAAAGCACCCCTTCCACAAAATCAGAATTGCTATTCAATTTCCTATTGTACTGGACATCTCCCTTTCAAAGACAAATATGAAGAAGTCAACCGCTTTGCTATGACTATCCTCAAAAGAAAAGCAGTGAAAAATTCTGAGTTTATAAAAGTGCAAGCTTCTCTTGGTAGTGTGTGTGGTGTCTGTATTCCCACTTGAGCGGGCCTAGAACAGAACCCTGGGGGTCTCCAGTGATGAATAATATAATCAAAGGGACGTTCTGCTCTAAAGAATGTCTGAAGTCGACATGAGGTTAGACTTGAGTAATGTAAAACACCTCAGAGTCTCTGACTGCACTACGGGAGAGAGCAGAGGAAGCAGTTGGAGCGTATTAAAACTTTCAGCCGTGTGGGGAATGCCTTTGTACTGCTTGCCTTCTCTCAGCGGATATTCAGTGCAATTACTTGCCACCCATCTCATCCCAAGCAGGAAGCCCGCGATGAAGGTGGGTACAGTGTTACTGGATAATATCTCTTTAGCAATGGAGATGTGAGCTCCAGTTATCTGCTGATGCTGCATTACATCAATTAGAAGCCATGCAGAGAAACCTGTGCTTAAATCCTCAGCTTCTTGCTCTTTCATTAACTAATCTGCTCATAGCTAAGAAAGACTGCGTTTCAGAGCCCTATTTACTATAATAGAGGAGCAGGGGCTGATGGGATGCTGGTCTTCCAATTTGGCACCGATTAGTGTTTGGTTATAACCTGAAAACAACAATTTGACAGTTCAAACCATTAGGACCTAACTAGATAAACATACTTTTTATAAGCCTACTTAGATACTGTCAACATCAACTATAAAACCTAAGTGAGGTAAAAAAAAAAAGCAAGATGCCATTTTATTTTTGGTTGTGAAACAAAAAGTACAACCAGTTTGAGAAGCACATGACTAAAAGATCCAATCATTACTAGACAGTCTAGTTTACATTGAGCGAATAAGTTGTCCGATACTGTCCGATCTTGCAGGTTTGCCCTTCACAACATTAGAAAGATCAGGCCCTTTCTTACAGAGCAAGCCACACAACT
>JAUCNO010001113.1:1683385-1695714 GCA_032353835.1 Enteromius viviparus | reverse complement strand
ACTCACGCACACACACACTCTTTTACTCACTCACGCACACACACACTTTTACTGACACATACTCTTTTACTCACACATTCTTTTACTCACGCTCACACACTCTTTTTCTCATGCATGCGCGCACACACACTTTTACCCACGCACACACACACTTACTCACGTGCACACACTTTTACTCACACACACACACACACTTTTACTCATGCACGTACACTTTTATTCACACACCCTTTTACTCACGCACACACACACACACTATTTTACTCCCACACACGCTCTTTTACTCACGCACTTTTACTCACAAACACACACACACATTTACTTACGCACACTCTTTTACTCACACACACATACACACAATCTTTTACTCACTTGCGTGCGCAAACATTTACTCACACCCACCCAAACTTTTACTCATGCATGCACACACACAATTTTAATCCCGCACACACACACACACACACACACACACTCTTCTACTCACGCACGCACAGTTTTACTCACGCACACGCACATACTTTTACTCACGCACACACTTTTACTCACGCACGCACACACACTATTTTTCTCACACACCCGCTCTTTTACTCACGCACGCACGCACACATACATTTTTTTACTCACGCACACACACTTTTACTTGCGCACGTGCACACTTTTACTCACGCACACACTCTTTTACTCACACACACACACACGCTCTTTTACTCGCATGCAACACTTTTACTCGTGCACGTGCACACACTTTTACTCACGCACACACATTTTTTTACTCACACACACACACTTTTACTCACGCAAGCATTTTTTACTCAAGCACGCTCACACTTTTACTCATGCACACGCACACACACACACTCTTTTACTAATGCACGCGCACACACTTTTACTCACACACACACTCTTTTACTCACGCACGCGCACACTCTTTTACTCACGCGCCACAAACTTTTACTCAAACACACACAATTTTAAGCATGCACGCGCGCGCACACACACACACTCTTTTACTCGCGCGCGCACACACACACTCTTTTACTCGCGCGCACACACACACAGTCTTTTACTCACTTACTCACGCACACACACCTACACACACTCTTTTACTCTCACACACACTTTTTCTCACGTGCACACACACCTAAATCTCTCTTTCTCTCGCTCATGCATTTCCCTGACATTCATTCACCACAAGCTAAATAAAAGCTAGTCCTTTATACTGTAACAGATGAGCGCTCTCTTCCACAGCTTGGGTCTGGTTCTGTAAGTGCCGGGGAGCTCTGGATCGGAGCGGGTGTGTGGTCTGTTTCTCAGGATTTCTAATTAAACAGTATATAAAGCTGTCTGTGCACATTACCTGCTGGCCTCACTTCTGCTCTTTCACTCATGGAAAGTGACCTTGGCTGGTTTTCACACACTTTGCGGCAGGCACCTGTCATGTTTGTTCTTTCTCTCCTGTGGTCACTGAGCCCAGGGACACATTTTCATCTCAAATCTCCTACATTAGAATCATCTTCCTAAAGCTGGTCTGAAAGCGTACGGTTTTATCAGCGCTGAATTCACTAGCTAGCAGCTAGCTTTCAGGCTCACGGCTGAGGCGGCGGCAAATTCCCTCAAAAGAGCTGCTTCAAAGTGTGTGAGAGTTAGGAGAGGAAAATTGAGGCATCTAGGCCAGCTGCGTCATTAAAGAATAATAGAAGCTGAACAGATGACAGGCAGCCCTGCAGAAATGACCCTCTTGACAAGTGCACTTCTCCATTGGGCTCGGGCTCTCAGGCTGTTAAAGGTCCCTCTCCTTCACAGGTGCTGGATTAATGGACTTTTTGTTGGCCTCCTGCCTGAAGATGTCTTCCAAGCTTCCTCTGAACAGAAATCAACTGCAGCGTGTAAAAGTGGATTTCATCTTTGAAGCGAATAAACAGAAAAACGACAACAGGACTGAAGCACACAGAATCAGAACTAGCATGCCAAAATATTCTACTCTCATTTCTTTGTCTCACTTTACCCTGAACCCTGTATGTTAAAACAAACTGGTAAAATAAACAGAACTCAAAAATGTTTTGTAAATGAACGTAAACCTGATGCATCTAACACAGTGGAGGGGGGGCTTGGGGTATTGGTTCAGAGAGGAGGCGGGGGCCGGTTCAGTAAAAAACACTGAGAACCTGATCCATTCGGGTAAACTGAGACATCTCCCTCCTGTCGCCAGCCGGAAGACTGAAGGCGGATCTGTAGACGTGTGTTCACAACCGTGTTTTCTGTAAGATGTGTGAAGGACTATATAAGGAGCATGACTGTAACATTAAATTATGTTTTTTAGGAAACGTTTTTTTAAGACGCCAAGGTCACAAACTAATCCTATGTGAAGAAATGAAGTTTCCCCTTCAAGGACATCTGAATGCTTTCTAAAAGATTTTTCAGAATAGCAGACTATACAGCAAGTCTCTTCACCGTACCAGGATGTGTCTGTTTGCGCGTCTCTGCCTGTCACATTAAAAAGCTATAGCTTGAAAGTATTTCCAAAGGTCAATTCAAGTCATTCAGTTTCTCAGAGTAGCAGTGTGTTGACGAGCAGCTCAAATGTTCCAGAGCAGAGGTCACCATCAGCCTACAAAATTATTAACCGCTCAAAGCAATCAGTTTACTACTTCACCAAAACCCAGGAGCCCAGGAGCATGCTTCATTAGTCCAGCCGGAGGAGGATAATAGGGCCAGCACGGCTCTGGATAACACGCTGGGATCGTAATATATACTTTCAATTAGCTGACCGCCGTGAGAGCTGCGTTTAGACCGGACAGATCATCACACTCTGCAAGCGACCGCGACGGGTCAGCCATGTGGAAAATACAGTCCTCTGGATCTCTTTATTTGAATGTAATAAGAGCTGTACAGAGGAGGCTGAGCATCACTGGAGACACTCTTGCGAATCCAATATTGGCTCATGTGATCTGAAAGTTTCGTTTTTATTTTATTGAAGGAAAAAAAACATTTCCAGAATTTGGCCTGCTTAAAAACCAGAAGACAGGTTGAGATCAAGTCTGACAGGAGTCCAGCTGAACATATGAAGCACATGGACACACACACGCACTTCAGAAACAACAACAAGAGCTGTATTATCCATGATATTTCCAGATATAGCTGAGTCATACAGATGATACTGAATTTCAGGGTCTGACTAAACACAAGCAGCAGCTGAAGGCCAACCAGAAGGAAGAGATAATAAAAGTATAAGAGAAGTCGCAGGGCAGGTAACGATGCCAATCACTCTTAGTTCTTTAACACAATCAAAATAGTTAAGCTGGCCGTTCCTCACAAGACGTCACGATGCTTCTCACCGCAGTGCTCGTTTAAAACCTAATTCAGGAGAAATAAACATCTAGACTTAATTAACATGTGGATTGATGCCAGCGTTCAGTGTAGATCCTCTATACTACAAAACAACACGACTCCTGATGATATGCTGAGCACTAGCGCAGGTGAACTGAGATGAAGGTGCTCCAGACCACAGGGACGAGATCAACACGCTCCTCCAGTTTACCCCAGATCTGTTCTGGAGCCGAAGGTGTGAAGAGTCAAATTCGTCCCTGGGGAACCATCTTCCACATGGAGATACCGTGTAACTGACACACACACACACACACACCACCTGTTGCTGGAGGCCTTTTTGGCTCATTTGATGCATGAGAAAAACAATCATCGTTCTGCAAATGGATTTCACACTCCACACACACACACTCCACACACACACACACACACACACACACACACACACATGCCTATTGTTCGAGAAGCCGTCGATACACCTGAACACACATGTAAAACCCTGCAAGTGTTCTCACACGTTCACTCAAAGCCACTGTCAGAAACGATCCTCAAAGGGACATTGCTGGAGATCCAGCAGTCTCATCGGTGTCTCGTTCTTCTTTAAAGCTGGCGTGTGCTTGTTTCTTCTTTCTCTGCCCTGCAGGTGCTCCACAGACCATTCCTCCGTGACTTCATGAGCTCCTCAGGGCTTGTGAAAAGAGATCCAGGTTCAAACGCCTCATGCTCTAATGTCAATGCTTTAATTGTGGGTGAGATTTGAACACACCTTAAAGGCACGAGTCCTTCCTCGCTGATTAAAGAGTTTTACTGCACGACAGGGACAGTTAGACATCTGCATAGAAAGTGTGGAACCATTTACTTTGTAATAACAGAAGAAAAATGGTTTTGGTCTCTGCTTTAACATACATCTACATGAGACTTTTCATTTGCTATAAATACATTCTTGCCTCACAACAACTGCAGCCAACAGACAGACCTTCAGCAGAAGAGAGCCATCCACGTGTCAGTGAATCTGAATCAATACGAGCGCACTGGTAAGACCAGTCTGTCCTGAATCAATGCCATGCAGGTGTTGGGCTGATATAGTGAGGAAGAGCATTCAGGAACATAACTTTGCATACTAAGTGCCTCAAACACAACAAACTAGATGCTCTTCAGCACAACTGGACATTGGATTTCATTTACAATGTCTGATGGGGAAATAAATAGAGCTTTTGATAGTTTCTGTACTTTTCTGGGATTTTTTCCCATCTAGTTACAATTGTGCTATTCCCTACAAACCAACAGAGATTTACAAGAAATAAGGCCCGTTCATTTTGACCTATAACACCCGAACCCAAAAGTACAGGCCTCGCCACGATGCTCAATAAAGCCTGGCTGCACAGTGGGTCCAGCAGATGGCCTGCAACAGAGACGGGTCGGTCCAGAGATGAGCCACGGGTGTGGAGAGCTGGAGGAAGGAGAAGAGCGGAGATGTAAGGTGTCCTACCAGCCTGTGCCTGTCGCATATCAGGAGAGGAGAATGCACAGGACCGATCTTCAGACAGGGACGACTTCCAGAAACACCTTGGCACGCCCAGTCCTGCAGGTGGTGAGCTGGTGGAGCAGGTGAAAGACTGCTGGCACAGGCACTGCACCACCTGGAGGAGTCAGACCCTCGGCGGGCCTCTGAAGAGCAAACACGGCCAGGACCAGCATCTCCAGAGAGATCCGCTCCTGCACCGCCCGAGGTAACGCTGAATCTGTGATGTGCCAGCAGCCTGTAAACACCAGCAGAACAGCAATCTGAGAGTTTAGTCCAGCTTCAAAGACACTGACAGAGCTTAAATAAACCGCTGGAACAAAAACTGAACAAACAGCAGAATCTCCAAATCGACTCCCGAGCACCTTCAAGATCCTCATCTTGAAACGCACTCAAAACCCTAAAAGCACCCGGGAGATAAAAAAAACCACTGCCTGTTTGCTTTTGACATGCAGAGAATCCTTGTGTGAAGAATAATCAAAGCTCTGTGCAACCTTTCCAATCACACAGAATGGAGTGACCCGCGGACCCGGGAAAATCACAGGGAAATTATATATAACCTACATTTGCAGGCATGATGGAATAAATGCAAATGGAATAAAAAGCAAAGCCTGTCTGTAAATATGAAATCATTAAATTCATCTTCAGCACAGCCTGGCTTTCAATTATGGCAGGATATTTCCCAGGGGCCTGTGCGTCTGAATCTCTCCGGCACCGCAGCGTATTTCCACTCTAACACTGTCGGAGCGTGGCAAGGACACTTTTAAGAAAACACCCAGAGGAAGGTGAGCGTAGGACGCGTCTGTCCACAAAGGGCAGATCTTCCCACAGGACGTCATTAGCTGTGTGTCCTTTCTAAAGTCTGGAGACGGCAGACCTCTACCTGCTGCCTGATTTGTATGCGGCGGGGTCGTGTCTGGCCCACCGTAACGTGAATTAAATGCACGAGATGAGCTCCTACGTGACCCCGCATTTCCCGCCGCAGGACCAGAGAAACAGATACGGGTCCCCGGGGGTCGTGGCACAGCGAGCATCGCAGTATGAAATGTAAATGAAATGTCAATTTGGTTTATCATTGAACTTTACAGCAATTAGACCTGAAGTCCAAAGGCCACGGGAACTTTCATTCTGGAAAAGAAATGCTCACAGTGACTCACAGAGGAGCAGGTGAGATCTTAATTAAATCATGTAAGGATGACGGGGAGAGCTCAAGCCAGATCTGGCCTTTTGACGGATCACTTTGAGTCTAACTGGAGCTTCCTATGCATTTCCTCATGCTAAATTACTCAACTTCAGCCGGAAAGCAGGACCGAGGCAATCAGAAAATAAATTATCAGCCAGATTGTGTTTTTAGTTCATTTAAGGTGAACTCACACACGACTCTCATTCAGTCCTCAGAGCCGACGGTAAGTTGTGTCTCACCTGGAGCTGCTTAGCTTCCTTTTATGCCTCAAACACTAGGAAATACTGAAGGCTGTGTGAGTTCCCAGCATGCATTGCAGGATGAATAAGTTACACAGTAATTTGCAAAGTAAAGTAAAAAGTGCAGTAAAGCTAATCAGAGCGTAAGCAGTGACTCTCGGGATCACTCTCTGTAGCTGCTCGAGCACGCTTTGTGATCTAAACAAAAACCTGACTGTCCTCCATAACACAGCTGCTGTTTGTGTCTCATAGCCTGTGTAAACACTTGCTTTACCACGGCCAAGACTGAGGTGTCTGCATTCACAGCTGTGTTCTCAGTCACACAGCGGACCACCAAACCAAGTGACTGAAATCCGTCTTAAACACATCTCACATGTCAGACACTTGACTTCCAACTCAAGTCATGACAGCCAGTCCAGCACCACTGATTCTAATCAAGCAAACTCTGTCTTCTTCATGGCTGAAAACCTGGAGCTCTCACGTGATTTCCATTATATGAAGCAGAAGGAAAATGACATGGCGAGTTATCACATCCTGCTGCAACAGAGAGAATAACCGCTTTAAACTCAGCGTCTTTCAGTGCTCGAGTGATGCAGCTATTTTCTGAGTAAAGCACACGACTCAAAGGATGAGTTGATTTCTCAGCGCAGTCTCCACAGCTTTATTCAGGAGCATGAGAGCACCGTCTGCGCTCAGGGTATGAAAAGGCCACAGCTCTCGGTCTGTTTCTTCTGGATCCTGCTGTTTACTCACCTGTGCTCGTGAAGCATGCGTCACACGTGGGGTCGAGTTTCAGCGTTGTTCTGACATGCTAAAGCAAAGAAAGGCCTCAATAACAGCCTTTAGACTTCACTCCCTCTCTGAAGAGTTTCATCTGCTCCTGTGCACCAGCATGTGTTACTCACTACATGCTTTCAAAAAACACAAAAAAGGCAACAAAGATAACCCTCAGCTGCAGACGTATACCTGATACGTTTGTTTTAATAGGTTGCCTGGACTTTTTTAAATAGGCCAGTGTCAGAAATGTGCTAAAACCACCGCTGGTGAACTCTGACCCGGCACTGTATTTCTGAAGATCATTTTTAAAGCTATATGAACCTCTGTTTTCCTACAATTCACAAACTTAAATGAAAGGGTTAGGGTTACACCTACATAAAAGGGAAAAAAAATAATTTAAGAAAGGCCACAAAATGTAAAGATGATTGGGCAAGGCATAGCAAGGTGGCACCACTCCACAGGCCAATAATAGCTGCAGGTGTTATATTCACAGATGTAATCGCTGAGAGAGAATAAAATACTGACCCCCAAAATGTAGTACGAGTAAGAGCTGGACAGGTCCAGAACACATGGGCTAGAGTGGCTAAACCCAAAGAACACCAGTCACACTCTGGGTCTATGGTTGGATCGGTCCGTGCAAGCTTGCACTTCGACCAGTGAATTTTACACTGAGGCATTAGACAAACAGATGATGAGTGGACCCTGTCCAAAACTGCCTCCCCTGTGTCCTGGTCTATTTTAATATTAAGGTCTGAGGACCAACAGGTGTGCAAACTGTGAAAGAATTGGCAAAGGTGTCGATTAACTTAGAAATTAACCCTTTAGCATCAACGTCAAGACATAGAACAGTATCCACTGCAGAGAACAGCGGGGCATTGACAAAATCATGTGCTTGAAAATATCTAAAAAAGTGTTGTTAGGGGAAAAACAGTCAAAGGACCAGGTGCGTTGCGTTGAAATGAAAACCCAGAGTCCGAATGGTAATTTATTATCGATCGTCCCGTATGTTCACCCACAATAATAAAACTGAAAATTAGGAAGGGCTAACCCAACCAGACACAGGATTTCTGCAGAATAGTTTTTTGAATCTTTGGAGTCTCGTCATTTCATAAGAACTCAGAGAACTATCTAACATGTAACTTTAGTGTTCTCTGTAGTTAGTTACAGTGCGTCAGTAACCTGTAGTGCAGCTAGGCACTTGTGTTTATTTGTTTTTGAACTTGCTAGTCAGTCATTTTCTCAACTCTGCAGTCTGGGACAGAAATGGCAGCGAACAAACCAAACGAACTCAACCGCTAGTAAATTATCATCAAAGAAAAGCTAACTTCAATCTCAAACTGCAGCAGGTCTGATGCTAGAGCCTTGAGGTACGCCCAGATTAAAACAAACCTTTCAAGCCTTTTCTCTGGCAATGCTCGGTGCACTTGAGTCCAGTGAAGGTCCAGCAGGCATCATCTCTGTGAGCCTCTCTGACCATCAGGTTCCAGTTCCAGCATTATATTTCTCCTCTGGGCTCAACTGATCAATGAAAGAGAAGTACCTGTAGTACTGTAGCTGCTGCTTTTACTGCCCACAGACAGAGTAAATGACCCACTCTCTATCTACAGTACTTCCTGTCCGGCCCACATTTGCTGAGCTTGCTGGGACATGGCAGTAACAGCTAATGTGTGAAGAGGTCTAACACACTCGCTCCTGTAAACTCTCTCTTACCTGCTGAAGGCTGTGTAAAATCAACATCCCTCAAAGGTTTAGTTTTGATGTCTCATGAGCCTGTGAATGTTTATGTGTATATACATGATACAGTATATATGCATATGTACAGTGCTCTATCAGACGAACAACAGGTGAAGAGTATCAAATTAACTTTTAACCGTCTGCTAATCACAGACACACTTCAATTTCAACACTACACCTAGTATGTGATGACAACTTCATCAAGTTAAATTTATCCTTCAGTGGCTGATTTTATATAAACCATTTCTAAAGAGCAGATGTCTTCTGTAGGTACAGGTTTAGTTGTATTTCTAGAAAGCTCACATACTCAGGTGAGTGACAGTGCTGTCAGGGGTATAAACAGCTCTCTACATTACTATGAAATGACTGTTAATGTATCATGGAGACAGAGATAACACACATCAAGTTATTCCAGTTTTAACTGACGGATGTAGTTCAAGTCAGGAAAGTTAAGAGAGAGAGAATCTTCTGAGCGTTTCAAAGTGGAGTGTGACTGCAGCACCACTAGAGTCACTAAAGTGAACTGAAAAAACTTTACACTGTCCTGTTCACCTTTGGCCAGACAATCACAGACTCCCGCCCCCAACCTCAGAGTTGATGTATCAGGCTGCTCAAAACAAGAGGTCAAACCTGAGCTTGTTATATTGTTATTGTATATTCATTATAAAACATATTCTTGCAGATGTTTATCAGTGTTCTAGAAGCTCTTTATAAGTTTGTGTGTCCTGACTGCAATGTCACCAGCTGATCAATGTGGGCCAGAGACAGATCTCTCTTACAGATCTCTGTTTTAAAGCATCCTACAGAGAGATGATCACTGGCACGTGAACAACTGCAAACAGGGTGAAGGAAAGTCCCTCAAACCTACTGACTACTGTACATTTTTCAGCCTGTTTTATTGAGTTAGGAAGCATAAACACACAGTTAAAGTGTAAACATGAACTTGCTTTCGTCACAGAAACAGCAGCAACACACACCGCTCTTCTTCCAGAACTCTAGGAATAGCTCCTCTAAAGCCGTCTGTCCACATTATGGCAGGTAAACAAAGTATTTCAACACAGAACTAATGACACACATCTGCTGTAGAAGAGCCTCATGTTTCAGGCCCCGGGGAAACAAACTCCCGCCCCACACACAACACACCTAGAACTGGTTTCACACCACAGAAAACAGAGCGGTGCGTGACAGTCAATGTTATGAGCCACCAGACATCTATTATACAACCGTGAGGACGTGTGTGAGTCAGCGTTTGACAAAACACAATGACTCATATCAAACAGATTAACGAGGAGGACAGCGGCAGTCGGCGAGAGTGCTCTAATCCAGCCGGAATCAGAGCGGAGGAGGCGGGAAGGTGTATGGCGGGATCCGGCGCGGGACAAACTGTGTTTCAGGACACAAACAGCATGAGTCAGAGCAGCACGTGAGCGCAGCGTGTGTCACACAGCGGGAAATCCCGCCAGTCAGACCAGAGAGCGCCAAAATCTCTGCCTCACAGACCCTGATCCCGCCGCTCTCCGCTCATGTCAAACATTAACCTCACCTGAGTTTCACTGCAGTTACACACGACTCAACTCGCTTCACCAAAAGCAGCACAGATTATGTACCTATGCACAGACACAACACAACGTTCGATTCCAGGAACTAAAAAAAAAATATATATATATATATATATATATATAAATATTAGGGGTTTAACGGTTCACAAAAATCATGGTTCGGTTCGATACGACACAGTAGTGTCACGGTTCTGCATGTTTTCGTTACAGCAAAAATAAATGCGTTTTTCATACTTTTATTTATTAAAACTAACATAAAAGTGTGATCTTGTTTTTTTTTTTTTTTTTTACATTGAACAACAATGGAGCTATCCTTACACATACACATATCTTCTGGGGTTTCTTCTTAGCAGCAAATAAAACAAAACCTCCTTAAAACCAAAACCATATGTAATACTGTAGTAGTTATAAACTAATAGAACGAAAAGAACAATTTTTATTTTTAAATTTAACTCAGTTTCAATCCATTTTTTTTTTCTAGTTCAAAAAGATAAGTGTGTCCAAATTTTCTTCAGATCATGTCTTCAAAACCCGAGCCGCTGTTGTGTTTTAGCTAAAGAAGGTCACAATCTGTCTGTTCTTAGCTAGGAGGGCTCAATAACATTTAGCATTTTCTTAAACCCCGTATTAAAACCGTTGGAAATGCCTGTCTGAATGCCGCGGGGGTTAGTTTGTAATGTGTGTGTTTCTAGTTCTCTGAGCTGCTGTTAACTTGTGATTTCTGAGGCTGGTGACTCGGATGAACTTGTCTTCAGAAGCAGAGGTTACTTACTCTTGGTCTTCATTTCCTGGGTCAGTTCTCATGTGTGCCAGTTTCGTTGTAGCGCTTAATGGTTTTTACGACTCCACTTGGGGACACAATTAAAGTTTTTGACTAACTGACTAACCTTCATTTTTTCTAAAGTAATGATGGCCACTCATTTTTCTTTAGTTAGCCGATTGTTTCTTGCCATAATATGAATTTTAACAGTATGTTTTTAACAGTAATTGTCGACTGTAACCTGACTTCTACCCCACACAACTGATGGTCCCAACCCCATTGATAAAGCAAGAAATTCCACTAATTAACCCTTGAAAAGGCACATCTGTGAAGTGAAAACCATTTCAGATGACTAGTGCTGCATAATGCGTGCTGTTTTTCGTGTACTATATAGTAGAGAAGTATGCGATTTCAGATGCAGCATACCTCTTGAAGCTCATGGAGAGAATGCCAAGAGTGTGCAAAGTAGTAATCAGAGCAAAGGGTGGCTATTTTGAAGAAACTAGAACATAAAAGATGTTTTCAGTTATTTCCTGGCCAGTCTTCAACACACAAAGACATAAAAAAAGACAGAAACAACGGATTAAAGATGCACACTGCTTTAGTTTTTAGTCTCCACACATACTGTAGCAGAAGAAATCAGTTCCTCAGGATCATGGCAGGCTGTTATAACAGACAGAAAACATGATTGAGCAGAGAATCAGAGCTTAAACATCAACTGTGCTCAGCCCAAGGACAGCTGAGATCACAGTACTGAGAAACATAATGACTAACTACAAATACATTATCGCCCGTGAGCCTGTTTGTCTACAGAAAAGAGAGAGTCTGCAAACATCAGCCGTGACTCTCTCCATAACCACATCTGTACTCTCACACACGCCTCAACACCCCCCAGAGCAGCTAAAGCCCGAGACCAGAGCCAGCCGATTTACCAACACAAACATCAGACCGAACAACTGATCAACATGATGTCAGAAGTAGATCAGAAGTGCTCCATCAAGCTTCAAATCACAAAACTAGTCATAAAATATGTTTAAGTTTTAATGGCTGTGTAAAGGGTTAACGAGACACAGACCACCCAGACCCTGGCGCTGTGTGCAGTGCATCTGCTCAACTGGCTGGTGGAATGATCTTCCCATCACTATCCGAAACGCTAGCTCCCTTACAACTTTCAAACGACTGCTAAAAACCCATCTCTTTCAACACTACTGACATCATAAAAAAACAAAAA
>JAUCNO010001113.1:1664500-1678504 GCA_032353835.1 Enteromius viviparus | reverse complement strand
TGAATGTCTTGTTACGTCCACGAATGCATTTGTGTATTTAATATAATCGCAGCATTTGCTGTAATGTAATCACACAGACTGACATCACGACTAAGAGGAACGCACGATGATATCATATCACAGCAGCAACAAGAATCAGAGAAAACATGTCTTCAAGACGATACAGACGCTACTGTACGCACACATCAGGATAACTGCAGAAGATGAAGCTTCATCAGCATCTCCTCTGAGCTCAGATCCCATCACAACAAACCCGAAGACGCCCCACAGGGCCGCACCATTCCATTTACTCTGTTACAAGCCACTTCATTAGCAAAGAAACGCACTCTGGCCCTGTAATTTACAGAGAAATCAGCTGTGATAATTGGCATAGGATGTTTAAAACAAATCCGTGTGTGTGATGCCGCAGCACATGTCCTTCAGCATGTCTGCATTTCTTCTTGAAAGCTCTCTGATGGGATTTAACAGCTGATGGCCAAGAGAAGAACTTCAGAACTCATTTAGAAACGGCTTCAGATGATCAGGAACCTCAGAACAAGAGCTCTGCTTTCTAGCCGTGTCTGGGACTGAAAGAGTGAACGGCCAGGCCAGTGTCTTCCTACCTGTCACAGCACAGAACTATGGGACATTTAATTGCATTTCCTCTGTATTTACCATCACACAGTAGAGCAGGAAATTGAATTGTAAATCATTGTCACAATACACATGTCCAAGAGCAGCTGAGTGACGAGTCATGTGTTTAACACAGAGGCAACATTACAGGAAGTATAACACAGGCATTACTTTTTTTGGACAAAACAACAGCTTCTTATTCAGGATGAGTTTGCATCTGTTCACCGAGCTCAAACTGAAAGGAATCCAGCTGTCCGAGCTGAAGAAACTAACACGCAGATCTAACTCTGTTGAAAACAGACAACTTCCTGTTTCAAAATAAAATTGAGAAAATATGAATTTATATGCACCAAGCAAGTCATCAACTCAAAACACAATAGATTTTAATCATTACTATTATTATTGATTTGTTTATTATATTTAACACCGCACAGTTTTGATTTAATCTTTAGGTACAACATTCATTCAACTATTATTCTTTCATCCTCTGTCTGTAATCATAGCGCAGTGCAGTAATAATTTAAACATGTTGAAGGGTTAGTTCACCCAAAAACAGGAACATGCTGTCATTCATTTCTCACCCTCGTCCCAAACCAAACATAGTAAAAACATGGTAAAACCGTCCTCGTGACATCAGTGGATCAACTACAGTTGTGCGATGCTACAAGAATACTTTTTTTTGCTCAAAGAAAACAAACATAATATCAAGTACATGATATCTATCCATACTTCCCGTCTGAGTAACATCTTCCATCATTTCAGAGAGCATCCCAGCGCATGCGTACGCTTTCCTCTGTCTGCAGACCACCCTCACCAGTGTGCTTCCACCCGGATATAAACCACTGACCACATCAAACCGGGTAAAGCTTACCTGGTGTGATTCTCTCTAAAAAGGTGGAGGATGTAATGCATAATGACAAAAGTTTAATTTTTGGGTGAACTAACCTTACACACACAGTAGAGAGAGAGAGAGAGCGTTCTCTCACTAGAATCAGCAGTGCACAGTATTATTTGTACAGTGTAACTCATCCTGTATTATATCTTTATTATTTAATGCAAAAGAGATTTATTCAAATTAATGAGAGTCATACATGGTTTAGTCTTGATCAAGATCAACACATTTCATCACCTGTTATTATTATTAAACATCAAATCGCCTCCAGTTTCCTGATCATAACTGCATCTGTCTCGTTGTAGACTTGTGAAGATTTACTTTAATGCAGATCCCATACTGTAACCTGAAAGAAATGTGCTCTATTATTATTCATATTCAGGTTTTTATGGGGAAATGTGCAGGACAGGGAGCGCCGGAAGATACAGAAAGCTTGAAATGTCTATGTTTAAATGAACCAATTCCAAAGGAAAGAGAGTACTCCTGATGTAATCTGTGAAGATCGCATTTAACGCAGGAACACTGTAAAACACAGACATGTTGTATACCCTTTTTTAAGTTTTTTGGTCCATAACGCATGTATTTCCCAAATCTAAAACAGCCTATGAAACGCGTTCATACGGATATGTTCTGATGTCTGGGCTTTTGAAAACACAAAGAGACAAAATACTGATAATGAATGCATTCTGGGAGTTTGAGATTTTGGCTGTGAATGTCACGTGAGTGACGCTGGAGTCAAAACAACTGCAGCGCTGCACACAATTGAATCCGTGCACAACTAGCAATAGTAGAAAGTCTCTCTGGCAGAAGCATGTCTCTTTCCTCGTCTCTCGCGCAGAGGGACCTCTTAGTCTATAGACAGCGTCTGTGTTCCTGGAGCTGCTCGCGTCAAAGCACCGTCTCTCTGTAGACTGCTTCAAAAGCGCATTAAATCATTCATATTATTCTCTCTTAATATATAAAATTGCATGTATGGTAAGACGCGTTACCTCTTAAACATCTAATGTGTATCGGTCTATAACTGCGTGCGGCGCCGGCAGCATCACCTGATCTTTTCCTCTCATAAAAGTGAAAACAGCTTGCTATACTCCTCCAAGAAGAAGACATTATTCAAATCTATTTTAAATATTTGTGCACATTCACAATAAAAACAGTTGTGCTTTTGTAAAAAAAGGAAACTAACTGGAGGCTGCTTTCTAAAGAGCGCTTCACAAAACGAGCTGAAACTCTGCAGAGAAGCTGAGCTGAATACCTGGAAACTTATTTAGGTATTTTAATGGGTTACAGCCGATATTTATTCCAATTTAATTTCATTGTAATTAAACAATCTTTGTCGGTTAATAGCTAAAGGCTGAAGGACCATCGGTTGTCATGAGAAATAGCCTGACGGTGAAGTATCTAAACAGTCTATAACAAATTATGATAAGGATATTTTTATGTAGTCACATAGCCTTCAAATGAACCTGAGGAGGAACAGGCATTTCATTCGCACAACAGGTGAAATTATTTCTGGAAACAGCTCAAGGGCAAAATTCTTTTGCGATAGACCAACACTAAAACATATGTGACGGTTCGTTTAAGGATGATGTCATCGCGCACAACATTTTATTTCACAGCTTTGAAATTAACTTTTTAAAAGTCATTTCAATTAATTTAGGATGTTATATTATAATGTTGTTATTGTTTTATTTGTTTATTTTATCTCTTTTTTATCCATTTGGAAACCTTGTAGTTTCATGAACGACTTTAACACGTGACTGAATTAAAGTTAGGTGTTTTGGTTTGCTCCTACCGAGAAACTATTTGAATGGAGTCAAGAGAATGCGTATATATCTTAACTGTGTGAATGTTCACTATATTCTGAGTAAGCGCTGTGACACGGCTGCTATTTCTGCTCTCAATTCTTCCTTTATTCAGATGTGCCGCAGTTCGTGTGTTAGCATCTGTCTCACATCTCCAGCTCTGCATCTGCTGACTCGCTCTCAAGCTCTTCACATCAGAAGTTCAGCGCCTGAAAAATGGGCCTCACAAAAGCCTGGCCTCTTCCAACAGAGGTGAGAAATAAAAACCTAATAGGATTTCTCCCCGGCTTTGACAGAGAGAGAGAAAGATAATAACTGAGCCTCTTGCTTCAGCTGCTGCATGCAAAGCATTGTGGGAGCTGGCTCTCCTCCCCCAAAGCCAGAGGGAGAGATTGGGGGGGGGGGGGGTAAATTAGCAGCACCCTTGACTATTCACTACCTGGAGCCAGTTCTTTACCGAGCAGGCACAAAGCAGCAGCTGCCAAGCGCTGGGCTGGACAATGGGGCCTATTAGTGGGCTTTAAATGAAGGAGACGAGCCCCCTCCATAAACCCTCCTGCGGGCCAGAGATGTGAGGGTGGGTGGGGGTGAGATCCAGAAACAACCGCTATGACTGCCTGTGACGAGCAGAAGCCAGTTCTCAAGAGAGAACAACACAAACTAAAACTGTAATAAAAGACCGCAAACAGTGCAGGGTGTTCTGGGGCTGCTTTTTCTAGAAGGTCGTCTCAGGTTCCTTGATCAATATGCATACTGGGAATTGTCAGCGGTTTTCTTTTCTTTTGTTCGGTCAAGCAAATGAAGCTGCATCTAAATACTCAAAGACAGGTGTTTGAAAATAAACCCGCTCTGTGACGTAGAGAAGTGGAGGAGTGTTTAAACGAGCGGTGAACAAGCCATCATTTTTATTCAGAATATCTCTTTGTAACTTCGGGGATCTTAACAGCTCAGAAGACTGAAGACAAATCACATCATATGACCTCTTTTAGGCTAAATGGCAGTCAGTATGAGAGTCATGTACAGTAACACATGCTGCAGTGATGGGAGATTCTGAAGGTCTTTGTTAAGAAGATGTTGAGAGTAAGACTTTGAGTGAAGGAACTCGACAGGATCAAATTGCTCAAGCTCTTCCAGGGAACATCTCTGTCAAACTCACCAACACCACAGGCTCAGGCGAACAAATACAGCATCAGAATTATTCAGGCTTCTGGCCACGTCTGACCTTCTGAAAGACTCTCATTCCCTCACGCCACTGTTTTCTGGCCGGAGACGGAGAAAGGAAGAGTTTCAGGACACATGTCAACAGCACCAGCAGAGAGAAGCTCAGGCTGAAGGAAAGAGCCAGAGGTTTCTAGGGACAGAAGCGGCGAGGATGAATTAAGCGATCGGTGTTATTATCCAGAGAAAACCCTGTGCTTAAGGACAAGCCATTCTCTTCTCATTAGACCTGTGGAAATTAGCAAGAGCTTTCCAGAGCGACTCAAATGAATCTGCTCAGTTTATGTGGAAAAGCCCTTCAGCTTCCTACCTGTTGAGCAAGAAGAAATCAGAAGTGCAGGAATACAGTCGTCTGTATGTGATCCACTGATAATTCACTGACCGCTCTGTGACCAGCACCAATGACTTCTGAGCTTTAAGCAGTTCCACAATTATCTGGGATCAATTAAGAAGGACGAGTCCCTGTGACGAATGATCCCCAGATTAATCTCTGTATCATGCAAACTGAAATCATTCCCCAGCTTTAATCTTCACGCATCACTATATTAATGTCCAAGGCTTAGAGATGATGGTCATCGCTCGGCTGGGAACACCATGGACAAATAATAAATAAATCACACGGAAAACAAACACGTAAACCTTGAAGGCTGAGCAGTGTTCACTTACGAGACATGATATCTAGATTTCAGATCATTTCACAACTCCAAATATAAATAATTTCATACTAATTACCACAAAAATATTCATAAATATACTTTATAGTGTGTGTGTGAGTGTGTGTGTGTGTGTGTTCAAATTAACACGTATGACTGGTTTTGTTTTCCAAGGATCATGTGATCTTTAGGTAAACTAAATATTTCAGGTTATTTAGTGAGTCTTCCATTAGGATCGGCTCTATCAGCTCAAATCATGAGATCAACCCCCGAGGAAGACAGGAAGGAGCGAAGATGCTCAACAATGAACTTTCGAGAGGATTTCTTACGGATGAAGACGCTGACGGAGGCCAGACGAGAGGCTCTTCCTTCATAAGTAGGTCTGACCGTGTCTTGAGGGTAAGTGTTTGCCAGTGTGTGCGAATAATGAGACTACGTATGCAAATGAGCTCTGATTAAAGTCATTGATGTGTTAATGTTTAATATCAGCTGTCAAAGAGTTCATCCCTGCCCACGCTCTGCTTCTTTACCCAGAAGCCTTCACACTGAGCCGCCCGTCTAATGAGATAACGGAGGCCTGTTTTTAAAAGCGCTGAACTCTTTTTTGCAGTTTAATGTTATTCAATCGTTTGATCTGTTAGTCAGTTGCCCTTCATGACATTTACACACATTACGCACTTTGACCTCACACGATGTGCTTGCTTCTGAGGGAGTGCTGGTGTTCCTCATCTCTTTCGTCTCTGAACAGATGGCAGGTTTGATCACAAACTCCAAATTCTGTGCATCTTGTCACTATTTGGCTGTTGTGTCAGTCATCAGAACACCAGAGAAGCACTTCAAAAGGTGAAAAATATGTTGCTGCACTAAATTATTGATTGGGGCACACGCATGCGACCTCTCCACATGCAGAGATGTTTTCTCCTCAGTGTACTCGAAAATAGGTTTGAATGGAAGGTGTTGAAGCATGAAGACGGCAGACGGGTCTGTGAAAGCTGGATGCAGTCGTCTCGTGCTAAAAGGCGCTCTTGCAGGACCCCTGCAGCTTCAATCAGCCCCGCTCTTCAGCCGTCAATACCAGCCGCGCTCCACGCCTCTGCAGCTCCTAATAGCCAGAAATACTGCATGATGGGAAAGGGCCTTTTAAACAGAATGAATAGCCAGTGAAACTAAGTTGGCAAATGGATTAATGGTGGGATGGGGTTCTAGGCGGAAGTCGTGAGCTTTCTGACGGATCCGTGTCGCTCAGCGAGATGTTAATGAACTCCTGGCTTCAGAAGATCACAAGCACTGAGTCAGGAGCACTTCCTGTGTGAGGAAGGGACCATCTCTCCAGGTCACACCAGCGCACCCAGACACTGTGAGGTGATCTCAAACGGCAGGCAGGACACACGTATCTGCTCCAGTCCACATCCATCACACCTGCACAAGATCTGGGTTAACCAGCTTCATCACGACCTCACACTCAAAAACACAACTTCTACCAGCCAATGTAAGTAGCTTGAACAAAGGGTTTTTAGGAGAAGTCTGTTCAATATTTTTGAGTGAACTGAACACAAATACTCCAAATGCGTCACTAAGTGGTTTTGTTCACTCGTCCAAATGGTCTCACAATTTTTCAAATTGAGTTTTCTGAACAGACCATTTTACACTGAACAATACAGCACAAGTTCCCAGCATGCATTGCAGCTTGAAAACATTTCATGTTAAATATTATCCAAATATATTAACAGTGTTTCACATTGTACTGGGTTTATTGATGCTGCTGCCGGTCACTCAGTTAGCTCTTGTGTGGATCACAGTTCATATTGTTCCTGATTTAACATTGGGAACCATGTCTATGTGCATCTAATAGCAACTAGTTTAAAACATTTGTACATTAGAAAGATCTAGGAAACTTTTAGTTTACGACAACCGGCTTCAGCAGTTTGAAGTTCTTCAGTAACCTCAATTTAAAGTTCTCTCAACCTTTTTTCTTTTAAACGCAGTGCAGTTTTAAGAGGCAAATATTATGTATAAGACCTTGAAATAAGCAAACCTAATATAAATCAGAAAAATCTTTGCTCTGGCAGATCTTTTAACACTCAGTGGACTGCCTTATATTTATAAGATGAACTAAAATGGTCAGTTGCTAGTTAAATGCTGATATATTGCCTTATTTTTTATTTGAGTGGGGTCAACTCTTTTTCTTCTACTATGCATCTTCAAGGTCCTGCTTCGAGCACAGCAGCCAGAGCAGAATCCTGCATGCATGAACACTAGCACACTTTCCATGAGGATGACAGGAAGTGTCTGTGGTTTCAGGCCTCAGCAAGTGGTCCAGCCTCGTCTCCCGATCAAAGCCGGCCGAGCTAAGAGAGCTGACATCTGTGGCGAGAGGCGACCCAGTGGAGCGAACATCTTTCTCCAGACGTGAAGTGACATTTACCACAGCTGGAGAGAAGACGAAATGTCAGAGAGCTCCCAACACTCCCTGAAGATGACATCGAGGACATGCCCCGACCTGCTCTTGGGAACGCTCCAGAACCAGAGCTGGGTCCAGTGCCCCTCACAGGAGAATAAACACACAAAGCCTGTCTGACAGGCACATTTCATTCTCACTGCTGACCTCTGAACAGCCCTCAGGAGCTTCAAGTAAAGAGGGTGTGCATGATATGAAATTACTCTTGTACTGTCTTGATTTAAACTTGACTACCTTTCAATGTCTGACTCAGATAATACCGTTACCCTAACGAGGGGCTGACCTCTGCAGGGTAACATCTGCCTCTCTCTTGATCTGCTTGTGCATTTGAATGAGAACGGATGTCGTCTGTGAACAGCAGATGAAGGGGATGTGCGATCATCCGTCCACAGAGAGCTGATTCTGTTCGGTTCACATCAGGACTCCTCCCGAACCGAGGGAAGTCTTAATCACGATCATCCAAGCAGAAGCATTTGTGAGTTACACACCTTGAGAGGAAAAGAAGCAGTCACCGTGTCGACAGTGATATGTGTCTCTTAAGGCATTGATTTGTTTTCACTTAATGCCTTCAAACCCAAACACTGATTCAGTGCTGTGTCCATCAGACCGCTTCTCTGAGCCAAGGCCAGGTCCTGCTTCTCCTTTAGTTTTAAAACATCTTCCCTTTTCATTCAGAGCACTGGCGTCACGCTAGATTACAAGGTCCAGTTCTCAGAAGTCTTGTGATCAAATGTTCTGTATCTGTTTCATGGCCTTGTTTCAGTGACATCAAAACTTTAGTTTTTCACTAAACACACATAAACGTTTCTTAAAATCATGTCCATAAATGTTACTAACATATGATTGTAGGCAGGTTTGTGCTGTTCTCAGTGTTATCAGACTTATACATTTATAAGCAACTTATGAGCTGAACACACAGAGCACAGGTCTGAGGACAGACTCATGTTTTAGGATGAGGTATAGTCCACATCAGACTGGACTAAGTGTCTAGTGTAGGACATGTCATGATCATTATTGACATTAATTCAAAAGTGTCCCTATTCAGGATTTTCAAAAATGACCTTTCATGAACATCCTGATAAGGTTCAAATCTGAAAGATCCAGTTATTTAATTTATTTTTCAAATAAATTCTGAGCCATTGTGTGTTGATATGCATATTATAAGACAACTTGTTTTTTGATCTTTTGACACCAAAATATGAGCCCTTGATTCGCCCTCGGAGGGGCAGCGCACAGTGTAGGGCCAGCAGCACACTATCCAGCAGAGCTCAGCTGCAGACATCAACACAAAGATCACACGGAATGTCTGTAAAGCTTTAAATGACAATAATGAGCAGCATCTGAATGAAGTCTGGTGTCTCTACACACACACACAATCACCTCAGACGTCCTTCCTCTCTGAAGAGAAGACACACTTTGTCTCCTTCATATGCAAAGGTCAAATGATCTCATGTCAATGGTCAAATAACTGCTTTAATAAAGTCTTTTACCTCCTTTTAGGTGTTACAAGAAAACTCTGCTTATTCTTTAACAGACTGAAAGCAATTTTAGTCCTAGACCCGTAGTGAGATTGATGAAAGATTATGACCAAACACACACTGATAGACACAGCGAGCGTCTCTACCGCAGAAGTTCATCAGACCGGGACCTCAGCTGAGCTGTCTGGGTGATTTCTGGGGTACTTTCAAAGCATTCTCTCTCTCTCTCTCTCTCTCTCTCTTTCTGTGGAATGGGAACAAGAAAGTCCTGATTTATTGGTAACTGAAACGCGTATAAATGTCCAGTGATGTCCAGTGATGTGGACGAGGCTCTCACAGGCGTCTAGAGAATCCTCAAGGCCATGGATCATGAATCCAGAGACGTGTAGAGAGCGATAAACAACACGGCCGTCACACATCAATGTCACACGAGACCCTCGGCGCAGACAGACAGAGATGTTGTTTGCTGAGGTTTTCTGATGGAGTCAAACACATGGGGTCTTCAGGGCTCCGCCCCGAGCAGACGGCTCTCACCACACACAGGCCAAACCAAAGGCTCCCACACTGCTGAGGGGTTAGTGCACTAGATAGTGTGTGAAAGGTGACATTGAGCTAAAGGATGGTCGGAGGGGCCCATGATCCTCGGTCTTAATGTAAATGATTGCGTCTGTAACTTTGAGCGGTTTTCTGAGGCGTCTGGACACATCTGACCACGTCTCAGGACCGTCACGAATATCTCATCACATCAGGAGATCTCACAACTGTGCTCTAGTCAAAGAAACAGAGTCTGCTTTAAAGAATCAAGCTTTGAAGTGCATGAATATTCGTCTGATAGGAATCCCTCTCTCAAACAGCTCTGAGTGATGAACTGAATTGAGTCTTACTCCTGTACTTCCTGCGGAGAAACACCTGTACTGCACACATCCTACAGCAGCTCTCTCTCTTCTGTCTCGTGCTCTGTGTCTACGGACTCCTTCAGTTGAGGATTATTAAGTCTTACACACACACACACACACACATTTGTCAAACAGGCTCTCAGAGCACACACCACACAGATTCACAATCTAAAGATCAGTCCGGTCTGTGCAGGACACACACGAGGATCAACGAGCTGAACAAGCATCAACCACAAATCATCCATTCTGCTACGGCTCGTGTCTACAACGAGCAGCGTTAAACATCAGCACGTGTGTGTGTGTGTGTGTCTGCTCTGAACCGCTGCCCTGTCAACGTTTCATTTACTATGGATCTCATTAACATGTAACTGTGCGTGCGTGTGTGTGTGTGTGTGTATGTACAACGCTTCATTCAACAAAACACACTCATACAGACCCATCACATCGACATGTTCATCAAGCTACAAGCTCTCCTAAACTAAAAACAGAAGATCAGTCAGAGAAGTTCAAAGTTTATTATTGATATTATTGCTATTCATTATTTAGTGCGGATCATCTATAAGATCATATGCACAAATGGAGAGAGAAAGTGTGTGTGTGTGTGTGTGTGTGTGAGAGAGAGTGCCTGCTCACATTCATGATGGGCATCAGTAAATCACATGCTGACATCATCTTCTCCAAATCACACACGCTCACACACAAACAGCCCCACTGTAAACAAACACACACATCCTGCACACGCTTCTCACATACAAACACACACACTGATTTCTTTCCTGTGTGTGTGTGTGTGTGTGTGTGTCACTGCTGTACAGCACGCTCGTGTACTGTATTTAATATGCATGATACTACATAAAAGTACATTACCATGTACTGCTTTCCATAAAAATAAATAAATCTGTCACCACTGATTACACTCCTATTTAATGCATGTACTACTGAACACGATATGAAGTAAAAGAGCCAACCTCACAAACACTAGATGAACAAGACAAACCAATGAGAGTCTAACAGAGAGCAGACGAGCTGCAGAACTGAGACATGAGGTGAAGGTGGAGATGAGTTCACAGAGCAGAAGTGTGTCACACCATCCTCAACGGCCCTGAGAGAGAGAGAGAGCGAGAGAGGGAGAGAGGGAGAGAGAGAGAGAGAGAGAGGGAGAGAGAGGGAGAGAGAGAGAGAGAGTCAGGCTCGCTGTGAGCGTGAGGCACTGCTGACCCCTGCTGGAGGACAGAAGAAGAGTCCCACAGAGCGCTGCCGTGTGTCTGTCACCTCAGCATCATCAGTACAAATCATCTTCTGTTACAGGAAGAGGTTCAGATCCACGGACCACAAACACACATCCAGGCTGAAGCGCCTGTAGTCCTGCGTGTGTTTTACTTCACCGCTCATCAGGGTCAAGCTGCTCAGAAACAAGCTCTCTCATATAAAGTACTGCAGAGATAACTTGGCTCTTCACAAACTGCAGCAGGCCCCGGATCACCTGTGCTGTTGACCTCTGACCTCACAGACACATAATTAAAGCTCTGCCTTCAAGCAGAAGGGGTCCGGGGCCGGTGTTTCGGTGTACAGAGGAAGAACAGGAGGATTTTTCTTTTTCCATGTGTCCAATTATAACACTATATGTAGTTACTGATCAAAATCCAGTAACAGACGCAATGATTCTGCTAAAGCTGCTGCAAACTATTTTAGTCGTCTTTAGAAAAAAATAATAATAATTTTGAAAAGACTTTTGATATGTAATCAGCCCAGTTTCAGCAGTTTTCCAGGCTCCCAAAACCCCTCGGACCCCAGAGTATCACCATCCGCCGCTGTTCTGCCTGTCATGCTCTGTCCTCGCCCCACTATCCAATACAATTAAGAGAAGCAACTAAATGACTGGCACTGAAGCAGAAGACACGGTTCAGTCAGATGGGCTCTCAGCTCTCAACAGACCGGCTTCACCTGCAGAACACACTCGAGCACCACCTGGACCAGATGAGATTACCACAACATCACAATCAGCTGCTGCTGGACGAGCACACCACCACAGCGGGAGGAGCGAGCACAAAACACTGCTGGAACTGAAGAACACCAGCCCACCGACACTCCTGGGACACGACAGAGCAAGAATCAGAACTAAAGACACTTCTGCTGTACACAGATGAGACACACCTCATAAATATGAACATCAGAAACACAGAGCTTTGTTCCCAGGTATGTTTACACATTCAAGGCAGGACATAGATAATACAAAGAATAGAAATAGACTTTATTCAGACCACTTTAGACTTTCTACTAACAGTAAGTCACTCTGTAACTCCATGTTAACTAGCAGTCATTAGAGTACTAGTAGACCGTCTGCTTCATATCTCCTAACACTTTATTGTGATGAGTCCACAACACACTACACACTGACTACCAGAAACTTACTCTACTAACCCTAAACCTCCCTAACTAGTCTACTCTGAATCATAGACATGTAGTTACAAAGTTACTTATACAGTAGCTAGCAAAATGTCTAAATGGACAATCAAAATAAAGTGTGACCAAAATAGACAATATACTGTATTAGAAGTGTCTACAGGTATGTTATCATGTATGAGAGAGAGAGAGAGAGAGTGAGAGAGAGAGAGAGAGAGTGAGAGTGAGAGAGAGAGAGAGAGAGTGAGAGTGAGAGAGAGAGAGAGAGAGAGAGAGAGAGTGAGAGTGAGAGTAAGAGTGAGAGTAAGAGAGAGAGAGAGAGAGGGTGATCTGGGTGTAATTCTGCTCACTCTGGAGGAGTGTAGTCTGTGGAGAGTTGTAGCAGCCCTCTCTACTCTTCTGAGGTCAGTTCTGGTAGCGGAGCTGATGCACAATGAGGGGAGAAACTTTGGACATCACTGAACCAGCAGAACACAGTGGAACAAGAGCTTGGTCCAACACACCAGCACCGTCTTCCTCCAGCTCTAATGAATACATGCTCCTGCGCACTCATGCTCACAGAAACCAGGCTCGGCTGTGATTGCCTGCCAGTGCATGTTCTGAGCTGCTGAGTCGAACCCACCGAGGGATGCCAGCCGCGGGACAGAGCCCCCCGGAGTACTGATCAGAGTGTGCACTACTCAGTGTTCTCTGTGCTGGCGTGTAATTGAACACTGGAGGGTGGCGTGCTCTTCCGCGTTTGGTTTTTGCATGGCAGAGGTCCTTGGTTCATGTCAGGACTCATATCACGATTCAAGACATCACGAGCATCACAGCATAACTGGACCACGACTGAAAGACCTGCCTCTGCTGTGACACCACAGGTCCAGTTCACAGCATCATGACAGAAGCTGAAGCTTCTCATGTTCTCACACAGATGCTGAACATTACACCTCCTCTAAAAGTGTCACATGTGTGCCAAACTGAAAACAAGATATGTGTGTGTGCGTACTGATTTTTGTGGTTTAATACAGGTATTAATAAAAAAAACACCTTTGGAGAGTCCCCATACATCACAAATGACAGTGTGTGTGTTTACGGTATAAATGTGTGTGCAGTGTATGCGTGGGTTGTGTTTGCATGAATATTGTTTGGATGGGTGTGTGTGTGTGTGTGTGTGTGTTAATCTTAGGCAAGGTTAAACAATCTCAGGCTGAAGTTCACAAACAGAGCTACAGAGCGGTCAGTGTTAACGAGATTCAGTCTCAAATATTTACTGACTGGTCTGCTGAGGGCCCTCGGCTCACCTCTACCTCAGGTGTGCAGACACACACACACACACACACACACACACACACACACACACACACACACACACACACACACACAGGCTTGTTTGTGTCTGATTATGACTCCTCCACACAACAGGTGCCCCTCAGAACCAGCACTCAGTAGTGTACTGAACAGCAGATGATGTTATTAACAGAAGATTGTTGTGTTTGAAGTATTATGTACACTAAGTTGTTACACAATCCAACGTGTTTAATATTGAACTGGAAATTAGGTGCTGGGCGTCCGGTCAGAGGAGAACTGGACCCAACTAAGCCTGGTTC
>JAUCNO010001113.1:1645508-1657521 GCA_032353835.1 Enteromius viviparus | reverse complement strand
ATTAATTCCTTTTTTATGGATTTTAATGAGATTCACTGATATGAGTTTTTGGTTTTTGTACATTTGACATATATTACAATATTATAAATTTTTACATTTAAATTCATATTTTCAGATTTACCCATATTCCAAAATATGTTTATTAAAATTAAATATTATATATTTATATAATATTAATTATAATTAATATTATATAAATATATAAGGCACAGCTTGAAGACCAGAGCATGTGGTGATGATGGCTCTAAAGAGGGAGAATGTTACGCGGGATAAAAGTTACAAAAAATTACATTTAGAATAAGAAAAAAAGTTGTTGTAGCCTGGTCAGCTAGAAGTGGGCTGGCAAACTGTAATATAATATATAATAGAAAAAAAAGAAAGAAAGAATATATATATATATATTCATTTTTTGTAACTTTCATCCCGCGTTGTTTAACACCATCTCAAGTGAACATGGAAAAGTAGCAGACGTCATATAAATGTGTAATTTGACTGATGACATTTGGATGGTATTAGGCACAGACAGGTTGTGGAGTGTTTGAGTGTTGTGTGGGTGAGCGTGATGATGAGCTCTTACTCTCTCTGCTCTTCTCTCTGTTGCGGAGGACCAGGACTTGTTGTTCACGCCGATGTCTCTCCAGTTCTCTCTCCTGACTCTGGAGCTCTAATTTCCTCTCTTTCTCCAGCTGCTCTTGTTGTTGCTTCATTGCAAGTAGCTCCTGCTGCAACTGAAAGACGGATGTTTATTTTACAGTACATGCATTCACTGTATGGTTGTACTTCCTGCTCTCTATGTTAAGTCAGCTCAGTATATGTCAACAGGGTTGTGTTGGTACCTTCAAATGCTCCTGTATCTGGGCCTGATGCTGGCGGACCAGGTTCTCGTGCTGCTTCTGGAACTCACTAATGAGTAACTGTTTCTGAATCTGCTGCTGTTTCTGAATGAGGAGCAGCTCTTGTTGAAGTTGTCTTTCCCACACAGTGGGATCTGAAACAGAGCTCTGCATCCTTACGTCTGTACGTAGGTCCAGTGGGGAGCCTGGATCAAGAGCCAGCGGAACCTCTGGCTTAATGTCCACTGAGAAAAAAAGTGAGAACAGAAGGATTTAGTACAAATGTTTTTGCTACGTTTTGATGGTTTTTTAAAAATAATTAATCATTTAGAGATATTTGAATGATCAGGTATGTGTGCATGACAACTTATTTTGCCATTTTACTGAATATCAACTTGTCTTTTGTTGAAATTATTCATATTTTAAAACTTGAGTACATCAAACATGCATAGTTAAAAAAAAATAAAAATCCCTCATGACAAGGTCAATAATAGAAAACTGCATTTTTTTTTAATTACAAGATAAGACAAGATAAAAATTCAATGTGTTAACTAGTTCAAAGTGTCTATGAGTGTCTACATGAGAATCCCAGACAGCACTCTGAAGGTTATTACTAGCCATGGTTTGGTCTGATGTGTTCTTCTGACCTCTCTGGTCACTATAGAGACTGCAGTGCTGCAGTTTGTTGTTCAGAAAGTTGTGATGTTTGTGTTCCTGCCTTTTATTCCCCCACCATTCTCCCTCCTTAGAGCCATCATCACACCTTCACCATTATGGAAAATTGCTGCTCTGGTCTTCAAGCTGTGCCTCATTACAAGTAATACACAGAATTCAAAAAGCAGAGGGCATCCCCAAGGCCCCAAGGACTATATATATCCGAGAGACAGTGAAAATCAATAGCAAGCCTGGAGGACAGTCCCTCGGAAAGCAGATAAGAGGAGACACATATCATAAGAGACTGTGTCTCTTCTGCGTGACGAAAAGCAATTACGAAGACATGGGGCTTAGAAAGTGTACACGTACAGAAAGATCTATGGGTGTGGAGAAGAAAGAAAAAGACGTTTGCAGAACAGCTGGTCAGGATATACTTATGGTCCAGTGAATTTCACAGCGAGGGAAAGCACACAGTGGTTGTTACACAATGGTATAACGACAGGAAGTCAAACCAAAATCAAGTCACTTTAAGGTTAACTGAGTAAGCAAGCGTCTGGAAACATGATTAAGTCAAATGGTTTTTCCTCTAAGTCAGCATGATGGATTAGCAGGCAAATTTTTAATGAGTGCTTAAGTTTATAGCTTTATGGCTGATGAACAGAATCAATAACCGAGAATAATGATTAGTTCATTGTTTCAGAAACAGTAATGTAATTAATGTTGAAATTAACAGGACTCTTATCGTAACATGGCACGTGAATTATCAAGCGGTAAATTGGTATATATACCATTTATATGTAACGTATATGTTCGCTTCAAATTAGAATTATGGCAGAATATCCTTATGTCCACTTCGCGGGGCACTTATGTTCGAATAGGACAAACGTTTGAAGACATAAAGGAAAAATACAAAATGTGCAAAGTGGGGGTACGTGAGCACTGGAATAGACAACCGCTGGGGTAACATCATCAATATTTTTACCTACCTTCATGTCTATCCTATTTCTATAGATATCGCAATATATTAATATCGTAAATTCTTTTGGCCACAATAACCGTGGTGTTAAAATTCTTATATCGTGACAGCCCTATTTTGGATCGTGCTATTTTTCATTATGGGGAGTTATGGGCATTATATATTGTGAATAACAGACAGAACGATGGATAGATAGAAGGTCAGAACAATAAAAAGATTACAACGGAACAACAAAATGACAGAATGTTAGAATGACAGAACTATGATAGATAGATAGATAGATAGGATTTCAATAAACACACGGGATGCAAGAGACTAGATTCATTAGCTATGTAACTTTAATCCTCAGAAAGCTTGTTATTGGCATAACGCACCACCACCTGTTTCATGCTCACACACACACAGACACACTCACAGAGGCAAAGCCTTTAAACCACGAATTCTATCCATGAACCAATGTCCCTTAAGCCTACAATACTCCACTAATGAGTTGCCATAGCAAGGCACTTACTGTGACACACGCAGCAATTCACACATTAATGGTAAAGCATTTGTGCGCTTGTTTGGTTGAACATAATGTTCTCCCCCATTATCAAAAATGTCTGCATGCGCAACCGCTGATTATAAATAGCAACATAAATGCAAGTGGTGCAATCTTAGACTATGACAAAACCCACACCCAAACTGGCTGCCATGGCAACGCTGGCGACATCATAATGACTCCTCTTCCTGCAGATATTGAGCTGCGCTGTGTGGTGTCTCCTCCCCGAGAGCACCCATGGATATTATATCATCCCTTATATAAGACAGAAACATACACACACACACACAAGCTCTCCCTCTTTCTGTCGACACTGATACACGTCGGCTATGCCTGTCAGCTCCACTTAAGGTCCAACTTCTGGGTGTTTAGCAAAAATTCGAGAGCCGACTTTGAAGCGACAGGAGCAGCTCTTTCCAGTGAGCCAAACAGATGACCCTAAGCATACCTGAATGATGGGGGGGAATATTAATTCTGACTTGAGAGAGCTCTTTACAAAGAGCAGCCTGTGTTCTTACAGCACTCATGGAGTCAGCCAATGAGCTTCAACAATGAGTCACAGGCATTGGGCTCGCTGCCCTAATGGAGCTAAAAATAGCTTCAGAAACACCTGCTGGCTTGGAGCGCTCGCCACAGTGATATCTCATTTATCTTATGTTTCCCCGCTTGCCCTCCCCACTACCGTCATTAAAAAGATACACTTTGATCCGACCATCCAGCCGAGCTCTTGGCAAAGAAACCTCAGGTCAACCCACTCACACCTCCCAACTCAACTGGTAGCAGGCGGTTCGAAGATTAAGAATGACCAGGTTAGACCAAATGGCCCTTTGGATAACACAACTTAACCTTGTTCCAGACAGCGTGACATCATCGCGACACACTGCTGTAAAAAGAAGCGTTGACGTCACCAAAGGTCAAAAAGGCTTCTTAATTTGAACTATAGGGTTTAAGGATGGCAACTTGAAAGAATTTAATGATTGCTTTTTTGATTCCTTTCACAGTTCTGGTTCCTAACACTTCCATTAGCAAGCAAGCAAGAATAAATATTTGGGGAAACTTCCAAAATGATGAGAGAAATTCATTAAAGAGTTATGGAAATAATGTTTTTACACGTTTATGTTGCTTTTTCAGAGATGGCATTCAATACAATTTAATAATTTTCTTTAATTATGCATTGAACAACAATACTACACAAAAAACAACCAGTCACTATTTATGTTTGATTGACTTCAAGGAATCCGTATAGATGTATCCTTTGCTGCCTACAATATCCCACAATAAAAAAAAAAGCGACGCGATCCAGTTCTTTTCAAAGGAGAGCTGGCGATTTTTTGACAAGAGCGACAGGATGTAGGCGTGTCCAGCGACGCGACAAAGTTCAGAATCTCTCAACTTTATGCAAATGAAGAGCGACATTCGGAAGCAACAGCCAATAGGAAAGAAGACGATACTACACACGTGCTCATTCTCCTTTCAGCTCCAGCAGTGATGACGACGTTTGCGTTTTTACCACAGATAAACGCACGGAATTGAAAAGGGTACTCTCTGTTTCTCATTTATTTTTGATTGTATGAATAGACTCGGTGTATATTCAGTTATTTGGCTCCAAAATGTTTGTATTTAGCGGCAAGAAACCTTCGCTGTCAACAAAGGCGCTTTTAAGAAACCAGTAATGAGAACGGCCGCTAGTGACCTCATCGCCAGCCTCTAGCGACACGCACTGAAGTCGCTGCTAGTGTGAACGGAGCATAAGCTTTCAGATACTGGTTGTTTATGATTCAATTAATCAGTATCATAAGTTTGCGAAGCAGACTACACCAGTTGCTCTGAAAGTTTTTGATTCACTTTAAAAAACATCATTAATTCCTATTAATTACTGCACATAGGAGTCATTCGTTAATGAATCAGACTGCACTGGTTGCATTAAATGTTTTGATTCACTAAAAATGAATAACTCATAAGACATTATTTACTGAATCAGACTACACTGGTTGCCCTGAAAGTTTTTGGTTCATTATTCAGTGCTGCCCCTGGATTGCAAAATTTTACCAGAAGATCTCTATTGAAAAATGTGTATTTTACCCCCCAGAGTGTGATTTTTACTGGTAAAACCCCCTCGAAACACTACTGAGTTGCAATTTATGGGTTTTGTTTTAAAAACTTGGCAACCTTACCTACTATTCACTTAATTCAGTAAATTGACTGCAATGTTTCATAATAAATCATTCAATAGTGGTGTTGCTCTGCGCACACATGAAATGTTCCTCGTGTTCGAGTTTTGTATTCACATTTAGCACATAAAATGTGTGAGAACCACTAACAGCACCCAATGTTGCACCAAACGATTCCATCATTCGATAAAACCTACATTGCTCCATCCACTTAGCTTTCATAATTTATTGTTGACTAAATGAATCAACAGGTTGGAAGCTGTAGAACTGCAATGACGTCCATGTTTTTCGTCAGTCCTGCCACTCCATTTTGTTAACAAGGCACTTGTTGAGACTACAGTGGGACGCGAGCCATTTTTGCATCACCTGACATCAGCACTAAATCAATGTTATGAGACAAAACACACTCACACCTCGTGTTTTGGCCTCAAGCCTTTGCAAGAGTATTAAGAGTAATGAAGCCAAGAAGAGCTGTTGATGTATTAACGCCAGTTGAGCTGAAAAGAGAATCGCAAACAGCAGTAACTGGGCTAAATATAACTGCTTTTCTGAGCACACTCTTAATATAGGGAATGTGTGAAAGACTGTCAAACGTGTGGAGCCATCTGGTAATTTTAACTCGGGCAAAAATAAGAACACCCTGTCAAATTTATGTAAGCTATTGCACTGCCAACCCCCACCCTTAACCCCCCACTACCACCACAAACATTTCAAGCACCTTATAGCTTTCAAGAACTGTCTTTAGTTGTGGTTTTACTTACAAGTTCTCGAATGAATGGTATGACATGAGATGAGAATGGTGGTGCACATGTGGCACTGAATCAGTAAACACAAGTTCGAAGACCGAAAGCACCCAGTTTTATTTTTAGCAGGCAGGGATGACAAGCACCCTGCCCTGCGTCCAAACGCTTCCCTTTCCCCACAGGGACATGGTGACTCATCTGCTGTACTACATTTCCCATAATCCCTGGAGCAATGCATTTCTCTTGGACTGATGTTTCTCATTACTGTTGATTACTGAGATGATCAAAGCCTTAAGTTTGTAGTGCTGCACACAGCCATAAAAGCAACCCTCCCACACACCATTAAGTGAAAAAGGTACTAAAGTAGACTCTTAATTAAGCGTCTATGCACACATGACAGTCTGCATTGGAAATGTCTCACACAATGTGATGTGCTACCTTTTAATTTGAAATGAACATTTTCTAAACAGGCCTGATATAATCAGTGCAACGTGAAATGGCTAAATTAAATTATAGACTTTTTTAATGTTATGTATAAAAAAAGCATAAATATCCTCATATTTTAGTATGTTTCAAATGCTGCATATTTTAACCTTTCCTGCAGTGAGGCTGCTGGTACAGTACGTCGGGTATATACGGAGTACATATAACAACCTGCAAAATAATCAGGTGCCCTATAAATTATTCTCTGGCACAGTTAAATTGAATTCTATTTTTTAACCTCTGTTCGTCAGTAACAGCTTTTTTTATATTTGGAGATACGGTGTGTTTCTTAGCAAAAACATTGATGCTTTTTTGGCTGCGTATGCTGCGGTGACTGAGTGCTCATTACAGCTGATGTTATTCTGGGCTGCAGGCGTGTCTAAAGCAGGAAACGCTGCTGTATTTTTAAGTAGAAGCTTATTCCTCACAGCAAAAACAGGACAGGGGGAATCCAGATCATCCCTTTCAGCAAAAAATGTATGTTTTCAGGGTTTATTTTTGGATGCATTATTAAAAAAAGGGGAGAAAATTCCCTAAAAAATGTTTTATGAAAATATAAGTAAAGCAAACATGTTTAACTTAATTACACATAATATTATATATATAATATGAAATATAAATATTAAACAGAAATGTTAAAAATAAGAATGATGGCCCTCGCCATCAGTGCACAGCCCCCCCGATGGCATCAGGAAAACACATGCATTTACAGTAACCCATTGACAGTCTGGTTTTAAGGTATACAACAATGCAAGGGTTCATTCAAATCATCAAGTGACTGAAACACACTTAAAATATAAATATATATATAAGTTTGGAACATCAACAAACATTAAGAAATGCTGTGAAAATATATTGATCATTGTTAACGCATGTTAAGGCATTTACTAATGTTAACAAAGTAGACCTTATTATAAGGTGTTATCAAAACCTTTACTTATATAGGCTTTCAATATTATTGATCAACATGTAGTAGTGAAATATTTTTTGCTATGCATTACATCTGTTAAATGAACTGAACTGAAATGTTAATGTTACATCCATGATATTATGTAACATCGGATGAATGTCAATTCTGTTGTCAGTTCCCTACAAATTAACTGGATCTAGGCTTTTTTGTCCCTAATACTTACAGAAAATGAATAAGCCAAAGATTTTTTTGAAGCTGTAATGCATTAAATAAATAAATAAATGTGTAAACACTGATAGATTTTTTTCTAATGCTTAAATATATCAAATATCTCTCTCTCTCTCTCTCTCTCTCTCTCTCTCTCTCTGTCTCTCACCCACCCTTCCTCTGGGCACCCCGCCTCCAAAAAAAGGCACTATATAGTGGATCCTCCATGTGATTCTATGAGCTTTTGCCAGTGTCTATCTATAATAAATACTGATATGTGTGTTGAGTTTCATGCAATTCTACCCATGTTATCTGACTCAAAATCACTGGAAAATAATTTTCAAGTTTGACATGTTGCCATGGTAACAATATTTTAGCTACCAATTTCCCCCTCAATATTTTTACAACAGCCATGTTTTGTCAGTATTCTGATTAAGTTTTGTACAAATTGAATAAAATTTAGAAAAGGATACGCTTCCTGCTGCCAGTTGGTGGCGCTATAACTTTGACTTCTAATAGTCACATTTTGCGATCGGCAACACAAAGCGGTAAAAAAAAACATGAAGTTTAATCAAAATCAAATAATTTATGCAGATGTTATTTGACACTCTCTTTTTTTCATTTCTCGCCATAACTTCATTACTGCGCCACGGGGAAACCATTCGAGATATTAATAATCCCTTCGCAATTTAGCATCCCCAATGTCTTGAAATCAGTTTCACAGAGTTTTAAGGCAAACATTTGGAAAAGCTCAGAGAAGCATATACATGATATCATTTAAATACTTGTTATATAATGTACATTATAAAAAAAACTACAATATGCATATATGAATATTGGAACTCTTTCATAATGATTTAGTAAACCTAATCTAAATTATTTACTGCAATAATCTAAATCTCAAAAATGTATGTATAAACATCTTTTTTCATCCAACAACAAGTGTAATCAGAGCCCTGATATTAAACATCAGCGAGAGAGTCATTCCACTCATTATGATGAATAATACATTCATAATATCAACCCAACAAAAGGTTCAATTTTATACTTTGTAGTTCTCCAAAGACCGCATGATCACATTATTTGCTCATCACTGTCATTAGCATGATCCAAAAACAATAGCCTGGAGCCGCATCGTGAAAGGCTACAGATAAAAACAAGAAGATGATGCATGAACAGTCATTTTTATTTATTTAGAAATATATTAAAAACTGCACCAATCAATTAATTGTCGCTAATTATCACCTACATTAAGGGACTGCATGCTCGGATGAGCATAAAATTGCTGCAACTGCGTTAGACTAGATCTCTTTATGAGTTCTTTACACTTGAGACACTTTGTATTGTGTTTTCGCTGACGCACACGCGTCAAATAAACCAGAACAAATTCTAGTACTACAAGATACTTCACGCCAAACAGAAGATGGCTTTCAACCGTTCATTCAAAATATTTTGCTCATTCAACAGAATATTCAGCCTTCCAACAGTTGCTTTACTCTGAATTGTCAGAATGATTATAACAGTTGTACGAAAGACTAGCTTCAGTGCTTTAAAATTGACAGCGGGTGCACATTAGCATTACAATGAACATCTTCCGACAGCAGCATCGCTCCCATAGATTTCAGCCTCGACTCTGATCACGTATTTTCAAGCGCTGCTTTGAACCAAAGAGCTGATTCCTTGAGCTTGTTTTGTGTTACAAATTAAATCCTTAAGTCGGAACACTTAACTTGACCTATTTGCCTCAGTTACCACAACACATTAACTGCAGCTCGTCTTTTGATCACACGGTGAAAAGATCACAGTCAAACTACTCCGCATACTGAAATTTTGCAGCAGTGCTATTTGCCACACAGAAATGAAGAAACAGGTATTTTTACCAAGCAGACCCCTTGACATCAACAATAACAGAAACCTCACTGCATATCACATGACGGTGACAAACTCTCTGTTAATAACTGTTCCACTTTAAGGTTATATTAAGAGTTTGTAGAGATGGTATGATAGCAGAGTGCCACGGCGGCTAATCTTAGCACTCTAATGCTATAAGCTGAAAATAACATACTAAGAATAGCTGACCCACAGAGCGAGCAACAGGCCTGCTTGCCTCGCTCGGGTGGCTGTTGTTTAACCGCATACTTCTTTATAATGCCATGCATGCCTTTATGGAGCTTTCACTGGACAGATGAGCATTAATTGAATGGCTTGGTATCAGGCGGAGGAGTTTAGGGCGAGGAACAGGGCGCCCTACTGCCCTGGTTGATTGGGCTTAGTCCCCTAACAGGTTGCTCCGCTGAGCCTTATTGAAGACGACAGCTCAGTCTTTCTCTTGTCTTTGTGCACTGTACTCGTACATATGAGGGTTAGAACTATATTTAGAGCGATGGGATTGCGTTAGGCAGTGCTTGCGCTGATTTGGGAGTTGAAAAATAAAGCAGCATTCTTTCAGTTATGTTGCAACGATGCTGAAATCTAGGCAGATCATCTCCTACGGTTCAGCGATTTTAAGAGCAAAGAGAGAAAAAATCTGAGGTGAAGCAATGTCCTCCACCCTTCTTTCAGGAACCGAAATGACTCAATCTGTATTATTATATATATGCACTTCCTTCCCCCACATTCACCCCAACTTTCATAGCATACCTAGATTTCCCAGAACAACCCGTTTTGAAACGGTTCGCTCTCTGGCAGCGACCACGAGTCAGAAACAACAGCAAAGAGCAAAAATGAGTCATGCTCAAATTTTAGACAATAAAGCTAACACATCCTCGCTCGGTGATGTCAGACTCAAGCTCTCGGCAAACAGTGTCAGGTCAAAAATAGAACGGGTTGATTGTCTTAGGCGAATGCGAAATGTAACGTGCCATATTTCTCAGGAAGTTTCCTCTCTCCTGAATTAAAGGCTAAAGTCGCATAACATCCTGTACGCGTTCTTGTTTTCATCCCCATTATAACCTACGCTTTCTGACGTCTGACAGGATAATTACACGTACCCTGAGCCGCCCCTTTGTTAGTTTAGTGGTTTAAGGTTAAACCCACTAATAGTCATTCACAGAACGATGCTCTCCTGAAAGTTTCTCCTCAGGCAACGCAAACCAAATCTTACAGGATAAAACTCCACAAGTTCAAGACCCTTCTTATCACAAGACAAAAGACTGACAAAGATCTTACAACAAGAGTCACCTGAGTTGTTGACGTTGTGCATGTCAGCGTCGTGAGGGGTCAGAGGCAGCCGGTGTTTCCCGATGCCGTCTGCGGAGAAACAGGAGTCGGCCTCGTAAATGGTCTGGAGCATTAGTACTTCAGTTAGCAGCACATCGTCTGCCAGCCCTGCTCTTCCTGTATTGCTGTCAGCTTGTCCCCTCCTCTTCTCTCAGTCTCTCTCTCTGTGTTTGTGTCTCTCTCTCTCTCTCTCTCAAGAGACCAGGAACATTCGCCCCTGCCTCCTACTCCTCCTCCTCCTCCTCCTCTTAAGCGACACCCGAAGAGTGACAGAGCTCTCCCTCACTAACACTGAAAAGCTTCACTCCTCCTCTGCTTTGCTCATCTCTTCAATTCTTCTTCAGTAGAAACCTAAGTGGCTCGGAGAATCAGCAGGAGAGTCTCTCACACTCTCTACACTCTGCCTTCCTCTTGTCCCGACAAAACTGCTTGTTATTTTCTCCCCGATGTGTCAGATTCACTGTTTTTCGGTCCTCCCTCCCTCTCAAACATGTTTTTTTTGTCCTCTAAGGTGGTTCGGAGTTCTCTCTCTCTCTCTCTCTCTCTCTCTCTCTCTCTCTGTTTCTGGTTTTCCATCAAGTTGCTTGCTGCAGAGAGGAGGAGGCTGATTTGCATGTGAATCAACAAGAGCATGGCCCACAGGTGACAGAAATAGAACAATGGCCGGCTCGGGCTATAAATAGGTCAGGCGCGGTGCGGGGATTGGAGCAGCATTGATGCGTTTAAAAATACCACACCAAACACAGCTGTGGCCCTCATCTACAGCCAGAAGGCATGTCTCTGTGTCTATCGCTCTTTCGGTTTAGTATGCTGTCTATCTTTATCTCTTCTTTCATTTTCTTTCTCACTCCATCGCTCTTCCATTATCATGCCTCTGGCCTCCATAAAAAGACACACTACCGGTTTTTCTGGAGATATAAATATATTACCTCCCTGCATTTTGCTTGACACGTTGCTGCTCTGAGCTGCGCCGCTGACACTCTTGCAGGGTTTATGTGCTCAGCATGCAAAAGTAAAACGCATTCGTGCATTCATATCTTGCTTTTAAAACTGAACGAATGGCATTATATTATAAAAGTCAATGAATAGGCACAATATTACAAAATGGCAAAAACGTAATATGCATGCAAATTAAAACCAAAACATATATTTTTAATTTTATTTCATGATACTAAATAGTTATAGATTATCCTGTCCTGGACCCCTTTACAAGACTACAGGGCAACCTATTCCTAAAACTAAATTGCAAGGGTATACTTTCTTGCATAAAATATGT
>JAUCNO010001113.1:1605106-1633212 GCA_032353835.1 Enteromius viviparus | reverse complement strand
GCCAAACAGCGCTAACATGTGTTACGGTGTTCTTACTTAGTTTCTCTAGGGCTTTTGGAAGTTACTGTTAAGACAACACACTATTTTTTCGAAAAAACAATGAAACTGACTCAAGATACTTATTCACATGATAAAGGAGGTGTTGAATATTCTAAAAATATCAATAACTCAATTTCGACTAAAATCGAAGTTACAGCCTTTTGCCTTTGCACGGCAGTATGGCAAACATCAAAATGGAAGTCCAGGAGCGCAAAGAACCATTGCATCACCACTGTAAAGGCGGGCGTACACGGTGCAATTTTTGCTGTCGTACGGGCTTGCAGATTATTTTTTTCTCTCTGGAGAAAATGGCAGACCATCTTAGAATTTTCCCAACCTTCCTATATTTTTCAGACATGTAAAGAAAAATCGGAAGCATTCTGTTTAAATTCATGCCGTATGTGCGGCTGAACTGCACCGCCGGATAGCGAGACGAGAACCGACCCACGGGTTAGATTTAGGGCTCGCGGCGATAAGTCTGTCCCGAGCTGCGTGAGCGATCATCCATCTCCACCTCTCCAACGGTGAAGGATGAACCGCAGATAGACAGAACATTGTCTATAAGCTGTTCGACCTGTTGTGACCAGCTCAGATCCTCATAGTGCACTCGGTTGAGCACGTCGAAATCCACGTCACCCATAAAACAGTCTTTAACAAAATCTTCCTCTGCGTTTACAAGGTGGCTTATAGAAATAAATTCCTTGACATAATCCCCAATGACTCGTCCACGTTGGAACAATGAACACAAACAAGTCGGAGAAACCGGAATGAAATTCTGCCTATGAGGCGCTGAACAGTCTCGTTGTGAGCCTCGCTTAAACCCACTGCTGAACTCCAGGTGACGGATCATTCTGTAATAAATGAGGACGTGAAGCGTTCAAGTTCAAGTGCAAAAGGTTTATTAAAGGCTCGGGGTCACGACATGCATAATCAAGCGCTGGTAAACAGAGTCAGTGGAGGCATAGACAGTGGCAGAAATATGAACAAAGCAATGGTCAAATACCGTAAATCAGTCCTTAGGGCAAGACAGAGAGAATATCTAGGTACAGGCGAAGATAGGCAACGGGTAATCCAAATGACACAGAGAACAGGAACACTAATGAATGAATAAACTAGAGTTGACGGCAATACACTGAAACAATGATCCGTGACAAACACTCAAACATAGGGAGACTTTATACACTGAAAACTAGGTGAGAGGGTGAAGACTAGCAATGAGTGGCTATGGCAACATACAAGAGGGGCGGAGACATCAATGGGAAACCGTGACAACAGATGAGTGGGCGGAGACATGAGTACTGAATGAGAGTCCATGAATGAAAACAGACACAAACACGCACACAGTTCGTGAATAGCTCCAGAGCTGTGCCGGCACATCCAGCTGATCGTGACATAGCCCCCAAATCCCCCCCAAAGGGGCGGCTTCCAGACACCCCAAACTTAGGAGCCGGAGGGAATGTCCACCAGGGCGGGGCAGACGGCGGTGAAGTCCACTTGAGTGCCCCAGACGGCGGAGCGGCCTACCTGGGCCTTCAAGGCAGCGTCCTTGCCCTCCAAGACTGAACAGACAGTTCACCTCCGGGGCCGACCAGACCACGACCATGCCCATGCAAGGGAACATGGTTAGTAACAAGGCTGAACTTATGGGCGAGGAGGTAGTAAGCTCCAGGACTGCCCACTTGATGGCTAGGGGGTTCCCTTTTGAACGTTGCTTATTTCTTCTCAGCTGGGGTCAGCTTCCTGCTTATGTAAAGGATGGGATTTTCCGGACTGCACCCAACCCAGTATCTGACGCATCCCTTTGCAGCTGGAAGAGGCAGCCGAAGTGCAGGGCTCGTAGGACTGGTTCGGATGTGAAGGCTTTCTTGATTGCCTGGAATGCCTCCTCAGCTTGGGGACTCCAGTCCACTTTCTCTGGCTGCCCCTTCCTGCTCAGGTCTGTCAGAGGGGCAGCTAAAGAGGAGAAGTTAGGGATGAAACGGCGATAATATCCTGGCCACCCTAAGAAAGCTCGTACCTGGGCCACACAGACAGCTTCCACCTTCTTTTCCTGGGGCTTTATGAGGCTCCTTCCCTCCTTGAAAACCAGTTACTTCTCTTTAAAGAGAGCAAGATGGCATTTGCAAGGGTTGGCGGTAAGTCCTGCCAACCCCAACAGCACCCTCCGCAGACGCTCCAAGTTTTCCTATCACCACTCAGAGTGAATGATGACATCATCTAGGTAAGCGGTGGCTTACTGCTGGTGAGGCCGTGGGAGGAAAACCATTAGATGCTGGAATGTGACGGGAGCCCAGTTCAATCTGAACAGAAGGGTACGGTATTAACAGTGGCTTCTGGGGGTTGAGAACGCTGTTTTTGGTTTAGAGCTCTCTGTTAATGGTACCTGCCAGTATCCTTTTGTTAGGTCATGGAGATGTACCGGGCCCTTCCCAGGCAGTCAAGGAGTTAATTCACTAAGGGCATTGGATAACTGTCAAATTCCGATACTTCATTGAGCCGTCTGAAATCATTGCAAAAGCAGAGGGTGCCGTCCGGCTTTGGTACAAGGACAATCAGGCTGGACCATGGGCTGCAAAAGGGTTTGATTACCCCTAACTTCAGCATTTGTTGGATTTACGCCTCAATAGCCTGCCAATGAGCCTCAGGGATCCGATAAGGCCGCTGCTTGATAATGCCTCCTGGTGTTTGGATGTCATGGTGGAGGACACTTGTCTGCCCAGGTGTGGGGGAGAACACATTAGAGAACTGACTGATCAGGTATTGAAGCTCTGTGTGGCTGAGAGAAGGGGGTATGTGTCCACCACAAGGGGCTGTCCAGTGGCAAAAGCTGTCAGTTGGTCCCCGGTCCCAATCCACTACTTCAACAGGTTAACGTGATACAGTTTTTCTTTTGTTCTCTGACCCAGTTGACTCACCCAGTAAGTAAAAAGGCCCACTTTTTGTGCGCCCCCTGCCAGGTAGCCAGGAGTTTGCAAGCAGAGGTGGGGACCAGGACCATCACTCAATCCCTGGTTTGAAACTCTAAAAGTTGGGTCACTGAATTGTAGTGCCCCTGTTGAGCCCGCTGCGCCTTGACACCAACGGCATGACCCGGTCAATCCTCTACCTCTTTTGAGTGACGTGTTCCACGACAGACCTCTGTGGGGAGGGCGCACTGTTTTTGTTTGCCATGCCTCTTTGGTCACGTCCCGCAATTCCCGAGGCTGTCGGTCAAACAGGAGCTCAAATAACCACCACCACTCGTCTCAGAGTCTGTTTGAACATTTGTTTACATCATACAACCAGCACGTCAGTATGGTATATGGAGGTCTGCAGTTGCTTTACCTGCAGCAGCTGGCAGAGGTCAACCATCACTCGTTACATAAAGGGGGTGCGCTGATCAGTCAGGATGCCGATTCGGCTGCAGAGTAGGAACAGGATCATGTGCAATGGCCTTGTCTGTAGCTTTTCGATGATTCCCAGAATGTGTTCGTGCACCTGGGCAGACTTCGGCAACAGGCCTACCAGATCCATCCCGATGCGCTTGAAGGCAGCGTTCTCAACGATGAAATGTGGTAGAGGATGGGGTTCAGGCCGAGTCTCCTTGCCATCCACCTAGCAAACTTGGGACCAGCAGTGTCGTAGGTGGTCGTCCTCTCACTGTGCTCGGCCAAACAAGCCAGCTCCTCTCACCTGTTGGAAAACATCAAATAACACATTAGTATCAGTGACAGGGGACTCCCATTTCTCCCACTGTCAGAATCCATGAGAACCACTTTGCAGCGGGTCTCTTTTCCCAACCTCCGTGTTCGATAAGCACCCTTTGGGCTGGCAGGCTGTGTGGCAGCCGTCAGCAGGCTGTCAAACACCGGGCAATCAGTTCCGAGCAGGACAGGTACAGGGAGGTCTTTCACCACACTGACCTCCAGCGGCCAAGACTACAAAACGTTACACTGCGGGCCTGAACTTGACGCGTATCCCAATGCACATATGATATGGTAGGCAGCAAGGTTTTGGTGTCTGTGCTGAGTGGAAGAAGATGAGATTGGACGAGGCTTACAGCACTACCAGAATCCAGGAGGGCCATTGATGTTAACTTTGACTTCTGGGGCCCCGAGGGGTGTTTCTGGCTATTTCTTGCTCCATTTCACCCCGTGTCAAGTGGCAAGATGTTCTACTATCTGTTCCTGTCGGATGCTAACCTCTATTAGCCGCTACACAATTTCCTCCTTTGTCGAGGGGGAGGAGTGGTCACCTTGTAAGAACCAACAACAAAACACAAAAAAAAATGAGAAGATCACTTGTCTATGTTTTTTCTTTAACCTGCGAACATTCTCCACCACTGTGGTGGGTGAGAAAGAACAAAAGGGAGAGAACACGTTAGATCTCAGCAGCATGGAGAATGAGGCTCCCCGGTGTGGCGCCTCACACGGCTTATCTTTTTTCCAAGAGCAACACTGATGTAAGATCGGGATGCTTGTCACAGTGTGCACAAAAGATTAAAGTAAATTATAATGTAAATTTATTTATATAATTTATGTAACACATGGATAAAATCACTGATTAATTTTAACCCATTTCTTCTAACACTTTTCATTTTTATCCAAAGAGGGAAAAAATATTTATAATGTATTTATAGACTTAATAAGAATATTGTGTAATAACTGTTTTTCATGTTTATTGTGTATTTATTTGATGTAGACTTTCAGAATGCAGTATAACTGAAAAAGGTTATAAAGCTCTTGCTTCAGCTCTGAGATCAAACCCTTCACACCTGATAGAGCTTGATCTCACAGGAAATGATCATGGACAATCAGGAGTGAAGGAACTCAGTGATTTACAACAGGATCCAAACTGTCATCTAAAGACACTGAGGTAAGATTACAATATTCAGTCCATCATGTGACCGACTGCTAAGTGCCAGTGCAGAGACTTTAAAATTGAGGTAATATGATCATATTTTCTTGACCTGGTAAGGACTCTAGCAGCTGCAAACTGTAGCTTGTTTACTGAAGATGCAGGACAACCATCTAGTATTGCATTACAATTGTCCAGTCTAGAGGTCATGAATGCATGAACTAGCAGAAACGGGTAACATGTTTCGTAGCTTTGCAATGTTCCTAAGATGGAAAAATGCTTTTTTTGTAACATGAGAAATATGACTTTCAAAAGACAAGTTGCTGTCTAATATAACACCCAGACTTTTGATCATCAGCATAACAAGGAAAATGAATCCCATGTTTTCTAATAATATTACCAAGGGGCAGCATGTATATTGAAAATAGTAAAGGACCTACAGTAGGACAGATCCTTGTGGCACTCCATGCTTTACTGGTGATAACTGCGATGACTCCCAATTTAAATAAACAAAGCCTGCCCTTGGATACCGTCATACTTTTGTAGTTGATCTATTAGTATGTCATGATCTATAGTGTCGAACGCAGCACTAAGATCAAGTAAAACTAGCAATGAGATGCAGCCTTGGTCTGACGCAAGAAGTAAGTCATTGGTAATTTTAACAAGCACAGTTTCTGTGCTGTGATGGGGCCTATCAACTATCACGTGTTGTGCAAGAGCTCTGCCCTCTGCTGAGTCTCTCTGACGCAAATGAGAGTCCTTAAGGTCCTCACCTTAGAGTGTTGCCATGACAATGAGCAGTCAGCTCCAGGCACCCTCTCAGGCTCATTGTGACGATGTGATTGACAGATCCCTCTCGAAGGCTGTTGTCTCAGGTGTAAAGATGTGACAGTAACAGGAGAGAATGTCATTTGGCTGCCCTCTCTCTTTGGTTCTACAGCTTTAATGAGAATTTGCATGGCTAGCAAAGGCTGGACCTCAGACTGAGATAATGTATTATAATGTATATGAGAGGAAATCTGTCACATTCATCACATAAATTGAAAATGTTAGGCACTGTTATTATAGTGTAAGTCAGTGGTGTATATTTGTTATTGTAAGCATTACACAAGCCCAAACAAGCTAAATAATTATGTAATTAATATATTTGATTGACAGATATTGACACTTTGCCTCTTTCTGATAAATACATATTATGCAGCATATCTTGCATTATATCATATTATGTTTATATTATATTATATTTCCTAAAGTATCTTAAGTTCTGATAACTAACACTAAATTATCAGTTTGGTCATTCTAGACTAAATCGGGTTCTTCTTTATAAAAAAAAAAAATATATATATATAAAACAATGTAACTCCAAGTCAATCACACTTCTGTGAAATCAAACTGCACACTAAGGAAGTAACACTGATTGACGATCAATGTCACATGCTGTTGTGCAAATGGAATAGACCGCAGGTGGACATTTTTGCCAATTAGTAAGACACCCCCAATAAAGGAGTGGTTCTGCAGGTGGTGACCAAAGACCACTTCTCAGTTCCTATGCTTTCTGGCTAATGTTTTGGTCACTTTTGAATGCTGGCGGTGCTTTCACTCTACTGGTCTACAACCCACACAAGAGTTGTGTTGAAGGCACATCAATGAGAGCTGTGGCAAGAAGGTTTGCTGTGTCTGTCAGCAGAGTGTCCAGAGCATGGAGGCATGGAGGCATGGAGGAGGCCGTAGGAGGTCAACAATCCAGCAACAGGACCTCTACCTCCACCTTTGTGCAAGGAGGAACAGGAGGAGCACTGCCAGAGCCCTGCAAAATGTCCTCCAGCAGGCCACAAATGTGCATGTGTCTGCTCAAACGGTCAGAATCAGACTCCATGAGGGTGGTATGAGGGCCGGGCATCCACATGTGGGGGTTGTGCTTACAGCCCAACACCATGTAGGACGTTTGGCATTTGCTAGAGAACACCAAGACTGGCAAATTCACCACTGGAGCCCTGTGCTCTTAACAAAAAAAAAAGAAGGTTCACACTGAGCACATGTGACAGACATGACATAGTCTGGAGACGCCATGGTTCTGCTGCCTGCAGCATCTTCCAGCATGACCAGTTTGGCAGTGGGACAGTAACTATTAATTATGATTAATTGCAATTATTTATATCAGTTGCCGGTAACACTTTAAAATAACTACATGCTATGAATCTTTAGTTAAGAATTAGTAAATAGTCAGTTCATCCACATTGTTCCAACATTAATAATCATGAGTAAGCAGTTATATAAATGTTTAAAATGTGTTAAAAAAGCATTATTAACACACTGAACAGCTATTATCATTTGTCTAAATAATAAGATTTATTCATGTTAATTTAAATAATTTATTAATCATTTACTTAGACATTCTAAATGGTCACTGACAACTCCTAAATAACTGGTTCGTAAATAACGTAATAATTTAAAACATGATAAACTGATCATTAATAAAATATGGGAACACAATTATTTAACATTATATATATGCTCAAGAACCAGGCATACTGTATATAGATGCACTTGTAAACTGTTTACTAATGCATAATAATTTGTTGGAACAATGTTTTATAAAGGATTAAATAAACGCTTACTAATGCTTAACTAATCATTCATAGAGTGTAGTTATTATAAAGTGTTACCCAGTTGGCAGTAGTAACTTAAGCAGAATTACCATCAACTAATCTGTTCATTCGGCGAACATATAGTGTAAGTTCAAATAAACTCTAAGTAGGGATATTTTCATGGCCACAGAAAAATACCTTCTTACAGTATCACACCATTAGAGCATGTAGCAAGGGTCGAAATCGTAAAGGGACATTAATTTGAAGGCAGAATCAGAAACTCATTGCCTCGTTGGTGAGGGTCCCATGCAGTCTCGAAGTCCAGATGGTTCCATGGTTTTGGATTGACAATCATGTTCTTCCTGGTTTGAAGAGTGATAAATTCCAAAAGTTGTCCTGACTCTGATGATTAGTAGATGAAAGAAGAGCTGGGACAGAGATCTGTGGATCTTGGTTAAATGAAAAATCAAGATCGCAAAGCCCAGGCTCAAAACGTAGGCCTTTTAAAACGTTAAGGTCACACCTTTGGTGGGTCAAAGAGCCAAAAGTGTGTTGAACCTTTGGATGGTACTTTTATGGCTCTTTGTTTCTAAGCATGGTAATTTGCATATGCACAGGATTGGAGGTTGATGTACAAATTAGAAGTGATTCTTAAAACATGTTTGTTGCATGTTGCAAAGATATCAACATATTACATACACTCTCAATTAGACTGTCAGAAACCAAACACGAAATGTGTTGATATTATTAGGTGATATAAGCTAGTGATCTGTCATAAACATGCACAAAACAGTATACCATACACAAGACAATATACAAGGACAACAATATACATAACGACCTGAAGGATATGCGTTTACTCAAAGAACGTTTTCCTGTGAATTCATTAAGGGAAAAGTCCAGTATCTTTTTAAAAGGGAGAACTAGTCAAAGTTGCTTCGTTCACAATCCTTCAAGCAATAAACCAGTGTCAGTATCAGTCAGGGCAATGGAATCAGAGTCCTGTTTTGCCTTCCTGAGGTGCTAGCTGCCTTTTGGGGGAAAGGTCCACAGACCCTTATGGTTGCAGTTTGAGTTACACCTTGGGCTGGGTAGAGCAGTATTAAAGATTATTTGTTAAATGTAACAAATAGTTTGCGCCTGATTGGTTCAAATGCTACACTCACCAGAAGTAGCCTGGCAGCCATTAGGTACCGAGATGAGTTTCTCAGACCCCTTGTGAGACCATATGCCAGTGAGGTTGGCCTTGGGTTCCTCCTAATGCAAGACAATGCTAGACCTCATGTGGCTGGAGTGTGTCAGCAGTTCCTGCAAGCCGAAGGCATTGATGCTATAGACTGGCCCGTCTGTTCCCCAGACCTGATTCCAATTGAGCACATCTGGGACATCATGTCTCGCTCCATCCACCAACGATACCTTGCACCACAGACTGTCCAGGAGTTGGCAGATGATTTAGTCTATGTCTGGGACCCGCAGGAGACCATCCACCACCTCATCAGGAGCATGCCCGGGTGTTGTAGGGAGGTCATAAAGGCACGTGGAGTTCACACACACTACTGAGCCTCATTTTGACTTGCTTTAAGGACATGCCGTCAATGTTGGATCAGGCTGTAGTGTTTTATCCACTTCAATTTTGAGTGTGACTCCAAATCCAGACCTCCGTGGGTTAATAAGTTTGATTTCCATTGATATTTTTGTGTGATTTTTGTTGTCAGCAAATTCAACTATGTAAAGAACAATGTATTTAATAAGAATATTGAATTAATTCAGATCTAGGATGTGTTATTTTAGTGTTCCCTTTATTTTTTGAGCAGTGTATGTAAGAGTATTAAAAGTTTGTTTTGCTATATTGCTTTCATTTCAAAAATTGCTTTCATATTATACTGAATAAACTTAAAACGCTTAAACTAAAAACATTTCTTGAGCAAATAGAGTTCACAAATGTAGTATTTAGTACTAATTATAGTATACACTACTTAATGAATTAATAAAGTTAAATAAATTATTCATAACTTGCTCATAAAGACACTTTTTAACTGCTGAATGAATCAGGGCTTTTTGAATGAATAATTTTCCCCCCTCAATCTTTTTTTTTAAGCATAGTCACTTTCAAAAGCTGAATTATTCCATTTTGATTGCTTTTGTAAACAGCAGTGTTTATATACAAACTATAAACTTTAATTCCAGAACAAGCCACAAAATGAATCCAGTCCTTAATGGGCTGCCTTTTGAGCATTAGAGCATTTTGCAGCATGTTATCAGAATTACTCTGAAACCCTCCTCCCTCCCCAGCTCCACCTGTATTGCCTAGATACCAGTTTACCGGTTTACCTGGTAACCAGAGTTACCACGTTGCTGCCATATAAAGCTCAGTTTAATATCATCAACTAAAAAATTATTAAAGCCAATTATTGACCGTCCCATCTGTGTGTTTGTGATATGTTTGGATATCACAAACATTACACACACTAATGATCTATAAAGCATCCTATAAACCTATAAGAGGCTCTAAGGTGCTGCTTACCTGTGCCAGACTTGGCATTGGCAACGGTCATTATTCCTATATTGCAGGGCAAGTTCACAGCTAAGACTAAATTTGTCTTCAATAGCAGTGAGAACCATGCACCTGGGGACAGGAAGAGGCAGGTCCACATCAGAATGTTTATTCTGTGCTTTTTTTCCATTTTCATTAAAAACAGAATGAGACATTTTCATCCATGCGGTCTCAGCTAAGTGCGTCAGAATTATCCATTTAAGTAGTATTGGAAATCTTGTATCACTGAGAGCCTTGAACTACGAATGAGGTGAAATGAAGAGAAAAGGACTTTAGCCGCAAACATCCTCTGTTACACACAACAGTCCATTCACATGATCAGAGACATGCAAACAGAGAGATTCCACAAACAAATCCTGCATCCGTTTCTGCCGATTGCTGATTACCGCTACATAGTCCTATGTGTGTTTCTATAGAAGCACATACAATGGGTTTTGCATAAAAAAATAAAAACTCAGTTGTACTTTACCAATGGAAACAACATTTAATTCAGCATCTCTGTACATCATCATAACACCCGTAATCATTTGAGGAAATTAGTATTTTACGCGCGTCAATCCAGCACAGAAAGGGGTACACAGAATGTAATAATGACTCACCTGCAAAACGAAGTTTAGGGCAGTTCACAGAACCTCTGTTCAGCAGCTTCTCATCTGGAGCTCATGAAGACAGAAAACCTGTAAAACAATACACAGACAGAGATTGACATCTGATTGAAATTAATAATCCATGTATAGTAGAACAATGAGCATATAACTAAAATACAAGTAATAATAACATTCACTTTACTAAAAAAAAAAAAAAAGCAGTTCAGAAAAGACAGCAAAGTTTCTCTGAAAGTAAAAAACAACAACAAAAACACACACACTCACACACACACACTGTTTCCACAATGCTTTTAACATATCTTTTAGGGAACTGAAATCAAACCGAACCAAGTATATTATTAATACAGCATATTCAGGGTTAGTATATTATTAATAAAGCATATTCATATAATTCAGCAGGGATGCATTAAATTGATAGTAAAAGTGACAGTTAAGAATGTTATTGTTACAAAAGATTTCCATTTCAAATAAATGCTGTACTTTCCATTCATCAAAGAATCTTTTATAAAAAAAAATGTGTAAATGGATTCCACAAAATCATTAGATAGCACACGTGTTTTCAAGACCGATACTTCTTTCTTTCTTGCAGTAAAGCGAACAAGCAAACACCTCCAGCACGGAGCAAAATGTACTTAATCATGTCTTTGCAAGTCCAATACAACGCATGTATCTATTTCAAGGAAGAACAAGACTACCACGGTGGCAGCAGGTGTATACAACAGATTAAGAGTAAGCGTGGAAGTTTAATCTGATTGGGAGTCATTATGAGATTAAGACGGCAGTCTTCCTGTCTCACGTCGCAGGGGGCAATTTTGTACGAAGTCACAAGAATCTATGTTACATATACCCCCAGTTTCACAAACAAGGCTTATGCTAGTCCCAGACTAAATTGCATGTTTGAGCTGTCCCAGATGAAAATATTTTGCTCTGACATTTTAAAACATGTCAGTGTCATGGTTTTGTGTTAAGATGCACACCTGTAATATTTTCTTACAAGACATTTTTGTAAAAGATGCTTAATTTAACTAATGCCTAGTCCTGGCTTAAGCTAAGCCCCGTTCGTGAAACCAGGCCATAGAGTCTCAATTACTCCATCCAACATCACTATTAAGAACCTAATTTTAAAGCACATCACAGCTGCACAACTAACAGTATACTGGTGCGGGCAGAGTAATCACATGCTGCTGACTCGATCGGTCTTGTGTGGTGTGCTATGAATCATTGTACACGATGTGCAGTTGCACAGTATTCTGTAGAATAGCATGTTCACACTTATAGCTTGAGGCTAAAGGGTTGAGGAAAACGTAACTAGGCCAAGGTGTTTCAAAATGAAGAAGCATGAAAGAGAAGCTTGCATTCAACATCAAGTCAAAAAATAAATAAAACGTTTGCTCTAATGGTTATGGTTTTAAATTAATGTGTAAATACTGCCATGTACTACTTAATAACAAAGGAGGGGGTGGAGGACCCTTCTGACAGCTCAACCACCTGTAATCAAAGCTTCAGTTTTCAGTACGGTGATGAAAATTTTTCAAAAAAATAAAACAAAATTACTATTAATTATAAACTAATATTTTTCAGTAATTCACAATGAGCTACAAACATTAAAGAACCCTTTTTTTTGCTTAAAATGACAAATAACCCTAAATTATAACCAAACCTAAACGTCAGATAAGCTGTATTTTTAAGTGCACAGTACATTTTAAACATGTTATAAATTTGTAGCCTGATAATCGAGCAACAACCTATTTAAGCGCAGAATTTGTTTGAATATCTAATATTCAGTAATATTGTAAATTTTTTATTATTATCTGTATTTTAATACATTTTAAATTGTATTTGATTTATGTGATGCCAAAGCTGAATTTTCTCTCCAATCTTCAGTGTCATAAACAAACATTTTTATAATATTGTATATTTTATAAACATTGTAATAATTAACAAAAGCATTAATTTCACACATAATTTAAATAAGGAAAACTAACCCAGTCTCTAAAATATTACAGCAGCTAACATCCATTTATTTATTTATTTATATTTATATATATATATACACTTGAAAGTGGAAAACAGAAGTAATTATGATGAGTCAATGAACAAACTAAATCTGTGCATGATTCAGTTATTTTCCCCTCTTAATTGGCTGTTAAACTATGGCCATTCAGTAGGTTGAGAAATAAACACTTGTGCCTATTTGAGATTTAGACATCTAAAAGGACCCACTAAAGCAGTCAGACTCAAATATAGATATAATTCGGATCTGCACTTGTACCGTGTTGTAAATGAATTATAACGCCACAAAGGCCAGTGACCTGCTCTCATTGTTACGGGCAACTCGCTCACAGATCACATCTTATTTAGATACTATTCTGGTTCATAAAACCTAGAATTGTTGCGGTTTCCAGTCACGCTGGACCGTAAGTAGAATCACGCATTAGATTTTTATGATGGCAACAGAAGCGCACGTGTGGCCCATTCAACTTCAAGGAAACGCGCGGCGCGTGGCTCTCGCCGAGCTAGTACAGCTTTTACAACCCTCATTCGTTTTTTCCTACGTTGTAAAGTTAACATTACGCGTTCGAGCGGTTCGTTTTTTCACTTTTTTCATTCATGGCTTGAATTGGCTGCAGCAGTTAGCTTTGTAACAGTGTAGCCGCGGAGCGCTAGCAGCAATCAGCTGTTTATTATTAGACGGCTAACTGGATTTAGCTGGTTAGCGCTCCAATCAAAAGTGTCCCCAGTGTGAGACAGCTGTATAGACAGCCACGTGTAGAGCCATGCTCACACAAACACCCGCATCTACAATCCCAAAATCATCCCCAGTCCTCAAGACTTACCTCAATGACCCCCCTGAGTGGACCTGTGTCCCGGTGAGAAATTTAAAGCTCCATGAATTTCCCAAGCAGACAGAACAAGACACTTATCCTCTCTAGTGCTCTACATGTCAGTCAAGACGCTCGGACCTGCCCTTTTCGTGACGCCCATGTGGAATAACCAATCAGAGGCACGGAATACGAAAGAATACGCCCACTGAATGTAGGCTGTTACGTAGGATTACTGTATAATAGCATGTGCGACTCATTTGTAAAATATGTGAGGCGTTTATGTATTTCCTTCTCCCCATTTCTTGTTCAGGGTGTGTATGACCACGCAACAGTGTTGAATGATATGACATACATGTAAAAATCGTTTTAAACTTATTTCCCTTTATAAAGAATACATTAGGGAACTAGGTGTTTGGGCAATAGCCTTTCAGTAGCCATTATCATCATTACATATTCTTTTCACAATGATATCACACTTTAAGCTAGCCTATGTAAGCTACATCTTCAGTTGATGACCTCTGTTTTAATTTTATTGTCCGAAAGAGGGCGACATCAACACATTTAACGCATTTATGTGCAAACAAATATATATACACTGGTTACGGAAATGTTTCACTATTTGTTATATTTGCCATTTGCTAAATCGTTTAAGTTCGAGGTTTTTTTCTCATGAATGTACACACAGTACCCCATATTGACCGAAAAACACATATCACATGGTCCTAAGTATTGCTGTGACACTCAGATCTGACCAAGATTACAAAAAAATTCTGCTGCACTTAAGGTTCAGCACAGAGGCCTCCATAATCCTTAAATGAAAGACGTTTGGGACGACCAGAACCCTTCCTAGATCTGGCCGTCTGGCCAAACTGAGCCTTCGGGGAGAAGAGCCTTGTGAGAGAGGTAAAGAAGAACCCAAAGATCACTGTGACTGAGCTCTGGAGATGCAGTCAGGAGATGGGAGAAAGTTGTAGAAGGTCAACCATCACTGCAGCCCTCCACCAGTCTGGACTTTATGGCAGAGTGGCCCAATGGAAGCCTCTCCTCAGTGCAAACAAATGAAAGCCTGCATGGAGTTTGCTAAAAAAAAAAACTGAAGTACTCCAATATGGTGAGAAATAAGATTCTCTGGTCTGATGAGACCAAGATAGAACTTTTTGGTGTTAATTCTAAGCAGTATGTGTGGAGAAAACCAGGCACTGAAGCATGGTGTTTTTCAGCTGCAGGGACAGGACGACTGGTTGCAATCGAGGGAAACATGAATGCGGCCAAGTACAGGAATATCCTGGACGAAAACCTTCTCCAGAGTGCTCAGGACCTCAGACTGGGCCGAAGGTTTAGCTTCCAACGAGACAATGACCCTAAGCAAACAGCTACAATAACGAAGTAGTGGCTTCACAACAACTCTGTGACTGTTCTTAACTGGCCCAACCAGAGCCCTGAGTTAAGCCCAATTGAGCATCTCTGGAGTGACCTAAACATGGCTGTCCACCAACATTTACCATTCAACCTCACAGAACTGGAGAGGATCTGCAAGGAGGAATGGCAGAGGATCCTTAAAACCATGTGTGAAAAACTTGTTGCATCTTTTTGAGGGATGACATTTTATATAGTGGTCACTGGCCTTTATTTAATCAAATATCATATTTACGGTAGGCCTATTTTTGTGTTTTAAAAAGTTACATTTAGCCAAAGTAGCCAAAACCTAAGAATATATTTATGAATTCTAGATGTTGTTAGTATTTTATGAGGTTTAAAATGTGACTGTGATTAAATTAATATACAACCATTATTAATTTCTTTAATGCATTTAATTCACAAACACTGTATAGTAAATTATACAGAAAATAATCTCCAAAGTGTATGAAAACAGTATGAGACCAAATGTTTAAAGCTGCACACTGACACTCTCTGGTCACAACTGATATCACTTGGTGGATGGCAAAAAAACTGTAAAGACACATGAATTATGGGGAAATTTTTTTTTTTTAATGTAAAACACTTTAATGTAAAACACAAAAGGCTAAGATTACACACAAACTGCATTCAATCTTTAGCTAAATAAAATGTAGCTTTAACCAGCTTTGATCATGTTCAGTTCTGACTTCTCAAATGTTGTCTAAGGACTGCTTTCTGGTGTCTCTCTCAACAGCATACTCAAGAACATGAGCTCAGGACTGCTTCTTTTCCCATACCTGAGAGAGGAAAATCGAAGCAACAAAAACATTAACTTTTCAGAGAGAAAAAAAAAGGTAATTTCAACTTGTATGTATACTAAACATTTCAAAACTACTTATGTATTTTATTGATTAATTTACACTTCATTTCTTTTTAATCTTTTTTAAGCTATACCTTTGTCGTGTGATGAGCTTGATGTAGTGTCGTAGCGCAGTGTAGTATCTGGTCATGTCCTCTTCAGAGATGGCTGTGTCTGGTGGGTATGGAATAGGATATGTACCTGTGACTGTCCCTATCCACATCACAGCAAAGACCATGAACACCAAATGATGAGAGGGCATCCTCGAAGAAAAATAAAAAACATAACTAGAAGATTTGCATGATTCATGGTGCTGAAAATATAAATGCAGCCTAGTTTTCAACAATTACTTTCTTCGAATTCAAGACAAGACTGGAGCTTGATGTTGTTTTTTAAAAAATACATTCATATTTATTACACATCATTTATATATACTATATACATATTATTTTATAATTTGTTATGATTATTTACAGCATTTCCAGTTTTACTACTCCAGTATAAAAGTCGCAAGTAACATACACACAAAGATGTGTATATATGCTAATGTATAAATCAACTTACAGCCATTTATTTAAGAATACAGTTAAATCTTTCTATACAAATTTTCTTTCATTATACAGTAAAAGCCTTGGGGCAATAAACAGATTTCCCCGTGCAGCAAAATATGATGATGATATTTTCATTTTAAAATAATGTATAATACAAGGTTCTCTTAGACAGAGTACTTTTTCAAGAGGGGTTTAAACTAGGTGTTTAAAACCTATATAGGCACTGCTAATTTGACCTAAACTAGTATAGATAGCCCCTTTTCTGACAACTGTATGTTACTTTTAAGTGGAAACTTAAATTTTACTACTAACAACCAACATACGATTAATATAAAACAACAAAAAAGTTTTCTTACCTTTCTATGACGACTGACTGTCGCGTGGGGGTTTGATTGACAGCGCGGCTCTCTCTAATCTCAGATGCTCTGAGGCGACTGAAGGCAGCTGTCGTGTTTTATCTGGAGAACAGCTCAAGAACGACAAGAAGGCGTGTCATCGTTACAAGATCTATCTAAGACAGGTATACTCTTAAGACTATGTGCACACCATTCGACAACTTTGCAGCAAAATAAAAAACAAAACATAAAACGGAAATGCCCTGAATGCAACTAACAAGGCTGTCGCTGTCGTATGTCGCATCAGCTCACTTTAATCGCCAAGTTAGTCACTCCAAACCGGTTTTGATATTCTTTATTTTATTGAAGACCAAATAAGATATTTTTGCTGAAGAAAACCCCAATAAGAAAAATACACGAGACATTTCTTTTAATATTTTTATGTCAGGTTCCAGAACATGATTCAGTTATGAATTTGGAACAACATGAAAGTAAATGACAATTTTGCAAATGTATTCCTTAATGTGTCTGAATACTTCTGAAGTATTTGAAGCATTTTAACATAAATATGAAAAAAGGAGGGGTTTGACTCTGGCACTGAGTACTTATTAAATTCACCATGTCACAATTCTCTCTTCAAAAGAAAATGTTATGCCTTATATTTTATGAGGCTACACTGTATTAAATGACCTTGTGTCATCAATTTATCATCCTGACAGATAGCAGCAATGTCAAGTGACTCTGTAGTCTGATTTCCAAGTGAAAACCATTGTTACACAGCACTTAAGATCTCAACCTGATGAGCTTGTTCTCAAGTGGCATATATTGTACCTTTAATCAATGCCAGGACTGACGGATTCCAAAAAAAAAAAAAAGGCTAGAATACAAACGACACTAGAAAACCAGGTGACCCATCCAAGGATCCAAGGTCAATAATCAGATTTCATGTAAAGGGTGCCTGCCCAAAATGTGCCGTTTTCTCAATTTGTTTACACAGTAAGTTACTATACACTCAATATTTCTGTGGAGATTCACTAGCACGCCAAACTGTCCAACCTTTTAGCATTTATCTGCACTCCATTTTTGAGTCACATTTTGATGAAGATGAAACAAAATAACAAAAAACCATGCATCTTACAAAAAAGAAAATGCACTGTTTGACCAAAACTTAATTTTATTTAATCCAGGAACATCAAACAAGGTGTAAGAAATGAACAAACAACACCTCTGGGTTTCTTATTTTCTTAGAAGGAAATTATAAAAAAAAAAAAAAAAGGGCAAAATGCAAACATAAACACAATTCACTTTTACACATCAACTGAGAAGTACTCTTCCTTTAGGACTTCAGTAGCAGACAGTCTTGTAGAGGAAACCAGCAGCTTTGAGAGGAGTTTATGCAATTGGGCATCCTGTCAGAGATAAAGGTTTGAATCGTTTTGGAGTAATAATTTGAAAATAATATTGATCAGCTCTTATAATCTACATACCAGACCCAAACCAGAGAGCTCTACATGTTGAAGCTCTCTCTCCAGAGTTCCACTGAAGTCTGGAACATGTAGCTGTGAGCAAACAAGTCTCCATTTACTGACAGAGATTTTTAATATAATGACACATTTATATACAGTGTATTTCTACTATATTCATATTAATTTTATTTTAGAAAATAAGTATTGTGTGCTACGCTGATATATTACTTTATATGCATTACTGGCTTCCGTAATATTATAAATTAGCAATATTACTGTTACTATTACTGGTTTTGCAGTGCTGTAATTTTAAATGATTTTATATTATTATAAAGTGAGTATAAAAGTACATCAATTACATCAAGAGTCTTACCCAAAGCATGATGCCTCCAAAGGCATACATATCACTGGCTGGGGAAGGCATCTGACCCTGCTTTACCTCTGGAGCCAGCAGACTGATGGAACCAGCCACCATCCCGCTGTCAGACAGCCTCTGCTCCTTTAAGAAACAAATAATTTATAAAAATGTATTTATAAAATGTAATATAAACATAGTATATGAATAACTTTACAAAATTAGTTTATTACACTTACAGGTGTCTTTGTGAAATCATAATCTCCAACAAGGCCTTTTTCTCGGCCGATGGCAAACACGTTGTTAGGATGCAGCGATGCATGAGTAATAGATGCTGCATGAAGATTCTGGAGTCCCAGAGCTACACCCTTCATCACTTTTCTGATCTCCTATGTGGCAACAACAAAAAAAGAGATTATGCTTTCAAAAAAAGTGTGCTGTACAGAGAAGTACCAAAATTACAATTCTGGCTGCTATTAATGCTTGATAATAAAATATAAACAGTTTGTTTTTAATATATTAAAAATAAAATGAAAACAAACAACAACAACAAAAATTACAATAAAAATTAATGTGTTTCACAAGAACTTTGTCAATCTGACAAACTTCATTACAGTGCAGACAAATACATTGGCACTTACAGAAGAGGAGAGTGGGGAGGATTTCTGAATGGCCTTGAGACATCCATTAGAGTAGTGTGGTACCATGACGTATGCCAGTGGGTCAGACTGGACAAAACAGGAGACATTTTACACATGCACTGGTACAAAGTTGTAACATCACTGAAACAGACAGTGAGTATCTAATATAGTAAAGGATTAAAGAGAACTTTGCCGCAAAACAGCGTCAGGAGAGGAACAGTTGTGGTGGGATTCTGCTGCTGAGCTCTGTGATAGTGGGCAGACTGTTCAAGCATCTTCGCCTCCGACTCTTCATCCACAGCATAGCACTGCAAACAACCCTCAACTCCTTAAACATTCAGCAACAAGATGTACAAAATCTAGCCACATATTCTGAAAAACAGTATAAATATTAAGCAACAAAAACTGTTAAAATGACAGATTCTAAAACGCATAGAAAATAGTTATTGTAAAATGTAGAATGGCCTTGACACTTATGCAGATTTTTCCAGTTTCTTTGCAAATCTCATCCTCTGCAGTGCATAATATCATCAAAAGATTCAAAGTCATTGAAATTTGAAGTTAAGAATCATAGTTTTTAAAATATTTCATTATATTTTAATGCACTCTTTTACAGAGCCTCTGCTCATCTATAATTCTGAGAGACTTTTGCTGCGTTCGAAATCGCTTACTTCCCTACTATATATGACGTGAAAAACAGCATGCGAGGCGAGTAGTATGTCCGAATTCATAGCATTCGAAATTCAGTAGACAATAAGTACCCGGATGACCTACTGCTTCCACCCGAATTCTGTAGTACGCATACCATGGACACTTTCCTATCCCATGAGGCTCTGGGAGAGGAGGCTTCATATTCGAAAAATGGCGGAAAGTTGAGACGTGGATGTACCTCAGGGAAAAAAAAAACTGTTTATTGTGATATTTGTTCAACACAATCTAAATAAACGGATGACTTATTAAAAGCTGAAATTTCCGCGATGTTGTGACTACATGTGACAACATCAATATGGCGTATGTTGTACGTCCGAATTCCATTCATACTACCCACATTCATACTATATAGAACGTACTTTTTAACGGTCGGGTAGTACGTTCAATTTTAAATGTAGTACCTACTTAAGCAGTATGCGATTTCTGACGCTGCATTTGCCTCTCTAATTCGCTAGATGTTCTTCCAGCTGAATCGTTTCAACTTCTTGCTTTTTTAGCCCTTTGTTGCCTCAATCCCAACTATTATGAGACCTGTAGAAAGTATTGAATTTGAAATTAGCTTAATTTGTAAAATTTCTCAGTTTAAACATTTGCTATGTTATCAATGTTCTATTGTGATTTCTATTTCCATTTCGTTTTCTTTCAGTCGTAAGTGTTAATTTTCGGAAATCAAGATTTATACATGATCTGAAAGCTGAATAAATAAGCTTCCCATTGATGTATGATTTGTACAAATAAGGCAATATTTGACCGAGATACAACTTATATGAATATCTGGAGGGTAGAGAAAAATCTAAATGCTGAGAAAATCACCTTTAAATTTGTCCAAATGAAGACCTTATCAATGCAAATTACTAATGAAAAATTACGTTTTTATATATTTTCCATAAGAAATTGACTAAATACCTTCATGGAACATGATCTTTACTTAATATCCTAAGGATTTTTGTCAAAAAAGAAAAATCAATCATTTTGACCCATACATTTTTGGCTATTGCTACAAATACACCCCAGCGATTTAAGACTGGTTTTGTGGTCCAGGGTCACAAATGTCCCAAAATTTCTAGAACTCGGGTTGTAACATTTATTAGTCTTTTTTTTTGTCAAACAAATGCAGACTTTGTAACCTTAAGAAAACAAGGTTTTACCAACCCAATCCTTTTAACAGATATTTACTGCAAGTATTTTATATTCAGTCATTTTTCTGAGTTTTGTTTTTTTATATAAAAATAAACAATGAGGATATGTGTCTTCACTTGGCTTGTCACTTATATTCTCTCTGTACCTTGACATATTCCGGGCTATAACCCACCTTCAGGACTACTTTCTGTCCCTGGAAGTCTGTGCTAAGAAGAGGTCTCCTCCCGCTCAGCTCTTTCATTGGCTCTGCGTCAAACATGTCTCTGTCCAAGCTCTTCATTAACAATCCTGCAGAGCTCTGAAAGCACATATGTGCATATCATACCGTTTCAATGCTCACAGACCATAAACACACATACCTTTTCTGCAGTCAGTGAATATCCCCCAAAATAAGTTTTCAGTACAATTATGCTCATAATGTGCTACTCTAGTCATTTGGTATTATTCCTTTACATAAAACTAAATAAAACTTTATAATATTGTAAGAGAAAACAAAACAAGTACTCACCATGTAGCCATTGATATCTGCATCAGGGTAGATAAGTGGCAACTCAGGAAAGCCTCTGTTCATTAAGTCACACAGCACTATCTGCACAGCAACACATAACGCCAGTTTAAACTTAAGTAATTTAACCTTCAACAAATCAAATTCACAAAACTTATGCACATTAATTTCTTAATTATACATTTCATATAACAATTCAGCATATTCATTTCCATCTCATTGCAAACAACTGTCCTATGATATAAACACAATATTGTTGAGTATATAGTAGGCTACATACCTCCAGTCTAGATAATGTATTGTACTGCTATTCTTAACGGTGTCTGTGCTAGAATCTAAGCCCAGTATATAAAACATGAAAGATCTTTGTACATATCTAAACATACATATTGCTGCTTCTCATGGCTGATTTCATTAAAGAGAGCATTTCTCGTTTCCGTGATTTCCTCCTTCTTCTTAAGAATCTCTGGCAGGTCCAATTCTTCTGCCTGCGAGAAACTCATAAATGAAAGAAATTAACACATCCAAATGCAGAGTTGTATATCTGAAAGTGCACTGTGCATAAAGTTACCATCTCTCGAAAGAAAGAGTTGACTCTGCCGATCACTGACTTGACATTTCAAGTCAAAAGTACCTCATGTTGACATCAACATTAAACATTAGCATATTGTTGGTCTTTTCGTGTTGGTCTGAATGAAAATGCAACCTTTTTTTGACACAATGTGCAAAAAACACTGAGCGGTAAAAAAAAAAAAATTATATATATATATATATATATATATATATGTGTGTGTGTGTATATATGTCAGACATTACAGGCATGGTGAAATGAAAATGAGACCAATCACCTCAGATTAGGAAAAGGAGGAGTTAAAAATTAATTAAGTGAACTGTTTGGGAGTCGTTGATGCATTTTATAAAGACAATGAAAGTGTTTTTTGACCTTGTATGCATGTCAACCGGTTCTGAACCTTTCATTACCCAAAACAGGTACTTTAGTCAATAAACAGATATGCATAAATACTGCTGCGTGCAATCATTTAGAAACAAAATCAAACCAGTAAATACATTTTTGGACTGCAGCCATCTGAGCTCACGAGCAACCGATTCATTTTGTGAACTGTGGCCCCATCATTAGGTAGAGCTGTCCTCACCTCCTCCAGACAGCTGACCTCCACCAGTTTCCAGCGCAGCTGAGATCTCAGGCTCCTGATGTGCTTCTTCACCGCAAACAGCTCGTCTGCTTTAGGAGGGCTCACCTGCCACTGCTGGACCTCTTGCTTAAACTGCAGTTAAACAAATTATGGCTGTTAAGAGTAATAAATAAAATTGACAATAAAAAGAATCTTGAACTGTATACACTACAGCTTGGGCAAAGTGCTGTTTTTTTGTAAATACTGTATAAATTGGTCAAAGGTGACAATAAACCTATTTTTAATGTTACAAAAAGGTTCAAATAAATGCTTCAAAATACAAACTACAATGTCCACAAAAATATAAAGCAGCACGTTACTTGAGCACCAAAAAATAAATAAATAAAATAATCACACAAGAAAACACTGTATTTTAAAATCACTTAAAAAGAGCATTATACATTATTTAAAATGGTTATTTATTGATATTTACAATGTACTCTGTTTACTGTATGTTTGATTAAATAAATGCCATAGTGAGCACAAGACCCTTTTCTATAAAAAACATAAGGTGTTTATATACAGTGTATATTTTGTAAGTGGAAAAAGCTCTATTTTTTTCAAAGTGAACACAAAGAGCTAATCTTTTACCTTTGTGTTGAGTTCGTACTTTTGCCTGATTGCCTGTAACAAACTTTGTTCTCTCTGGATGTCCTGCATGACTTTATGAAAGGCATTTAACACAATTTTCCTCTCTTGATCTTCTTGTTCCTATAAGAGGGGGAGTAAAGCAGGATTTTTTTCCCATACAATAATTGTGTGCTTTGTTTTTCTCAAACATGAAATGGTAGTGAGTAAAGTCCCTCTGGGGAAGACCTGGGAGTTTTTGCACTTGCTCAGAAGAGAGAGCGAACACTGACTAAAATGCAGATGTGTAGATCAGGACAGAAACACTTACAGAGAATGCAGTACTGAGTTCTTCACACAAGGCATTATCAGCATTCATCAAGATCTCATCCACCCCTTCAGCAACATCATCTCCGGTCAATGATATTTTCTCCATCAAACATGAAAACTGAAACAAAGGCTTCACCTTATAGAGCAGTAAATAAAGCCTTTTGGTACTATAAACCATGTTTGTCCACTAAATAAAAAGCTAAATACTTACTTGCCAATAAATGGAGATATGAATTTTACAAAGTTTACATTAGCAAATGTACCTTGCTAAGTTTGGCTGCCCAGGAGCTAAGAGCAAGGAGAGCTTCATCTGTAGTTTTTCGCACATTTTTGATTTTCTGTTGTTTGTGCCACTTCCACTCAAAAAACTCGTCAAAAGAGCACTCTTTGGTCTGCTCCGGCAGCACAAGAGAGCTGAATATTGTAGTCAGTGAAGATGCAACTTCCTAAAGTACATATACAGACAACAGAGTTTAAAATACAGCAATGAAAAGCTGGCAGGTGAAATAAAATAAAACTAAAAGAATATAAAAATATTAAATGGAATATTTCAACTTATCTAAAACTGAAAAGTTTAAATACTGAAATGATTAAAATTCTAATAAAAATTTTTATAGAAATAAAAAATACATATAAATGACTATATAACTTATAGGTTACTTGCGTAACCACTGTTCCCTGAGACATGGAACGAGTCCTTTTTTCCCCCTAACTGAAGCCTATTTTAAAACGCAGTTTTATTATTTACTAAAACTGCACGTCATTGGCCGCTGTATTGGGGACTATTTTTAACCAATGGGCAAGGCCCCGCGAACAGCCTCACAAGCACCCTTGTCCAATCACTTGGAGGCTTATGAGCCTATACCCGCAGCATTAACGTAACCAGGTAATAGAATATACAAGTGATGTAATCATAACAGAGCTGTCCCCTTTTGAGCACAAGGCAGTCAAACAGAGAAAGAACCCTGATATGTGATTATAACGCTCTTAAGCCGGGCCATATTGGGCTGGCTTTGAACGTATTTACTGTGTTTGTAAGCAGACTGATGTGGGATACAGCAGCCAGCAAGCGCAAGCCAAAGTAACTCTCATTGATTAGAGAGTTGTTAAAAGTATTTGCGCCTTTCAGCACAGCCGAAGGCATGGGTGAATACACTCTCTGATTAGTTTTGTCAGGCTATGACTGAAGCTGAGGAGACTGCAGCTTAGGAAGCCTAAAGCGACAATGACTTTGACTGACTCGCTTTTCAGAAGGGAGTTTTGTCAGATAATAACGCGCTGCATAGCGTTGTAAGTGAAACTCAGAGTGTAATTCTGTCTGGCTATAACTGAAGCAGAGAGGCTGCAGTTAGAGAGCCTGCAGTGACAATAAGTTTGATCCAGCTTGCTTCTGAAGGGTGTTTAGTCAGGCAATAAAGCGTTGTATTGCGCTGTAAGTGAAGCTCAAAGAGTAAGACCGTCAGGCTATAACTGAATCTAAGAACTGCAGTCAGTGAGCCTATAACGACCATCAGCTCAGAGACAGTAAGCACTGTCCAGCGCTTCTAGTGAGACTTCACCGAGAAGTGTGTTTGAGGTCGGGTTAAAGTGGCCTGAACAGCGAGAGTTACTCCGCAGAGAGGATCCTGGCATGTAATGCTGGGATGTCCAGATTATAAAACCTGGCAAAGGTGGACAGTGCAGACCAGCCAGCCGCCTCCCATATCTCTGATTGAGAAACACCACTAACCAAGGCCTAGGTAGAAGGCAGTGGATCTAGTGGAATGACATTTAACTCCCAGGGGACATTTCATGTCCACTAAAGAGTAAGCCAGTGAAATAGCGATCACAACCCATTTTGCGATCCTTTGCTTTAAAAGCGGTAGCCCTTTAGAGCGGACACCAAAGCAGACAAACAGCAGATCAGAGCGTGTGAAGTCAGCTGAGCACTCGATATAAGTTCTCAATGCCCTGACCGGGCAGAGAGGGTTGGAGTCCTGGCCCTTGGAGGGCGGCAAAGACGCTAGAGAAACCTTTCAAGAACTGGATGAGCAAAGCATCTTTTGCCACTGTTTGTCCTGAGTGAGAGAGTGAGAGCTTGAACTGACTGCGCTAGACTGCGCCTTTTTTATCTGCACGTGACTGTTTAACTGTTTATGCTTTTCTCAGACAGCCGAAGAGAATAAGCAGCTAGAGAGGGCTTACTTATTCCTACAGACCAGCAGAGCAAAAGGAAAGGTAAAGGTGGGAGAAGGCTCTCTGTCTCGAGGCGGTGAAGCACACGGGGCTGCGGCGGCGTGACTTCACCCAACTCAGAGCACTGAGCGAGTGCGGTTTCTGCGTGAGAGTCCCAGGCAAGAAAAACTCTCCTGGTGTCTGTCATCGGTGTGCAGAAGAGACGCGTAGGCAGAGCAGCGGCGACCAGGCATGTTGAATTGAGAGTTGAAATTAGCTCTGAAGGTCAAACCAGGCAGCGGCAGGGGATTTATCCAGCTGCAGACGATCAGAGGAAAGGCTACCATTCTCCTACAGCAAAGAATCCGTCGCTGAAGGAGAATGATCTGAAGATGGCGGGCAGTCCCTTGCCTTAAATAGATGAGGGACACGCCCCATCACACTACCATGGCGCCACCTGCTGTCATTGGAGCAGAGACATCACGACCTGGGGTGTGGTCGACGGCATTGGCCCGCTGTTCGCAGGGCCTGGCCCATTGGTTAAAAATAGTCCCCAATACAGCGGCCAATGACAGTGCAGTTTTAAGTAAATAATAAAACTGCGTTTTAAAACAGGCTTCAGTTAGGGGGAAAAGGAGTTTTCCTTATGCGTCTTGGCAGAAGCAGTATGAGTGAAATGTCAAAAGGGAACAGAGCTTTATCAAAAATTTGACAATGTAGAATAAAATTAAATGAGTCATGTTGAATTATAGCAGCTGAGCAATGCATCAAATTATTTTAGAGCTTTTTAACGACAACAACAACAAAAAAGGAGGTAAACACATATGGTGTATGGAATCTCCAAACAAACCTGTAAGATATCTGGGTCAATGCTGAACTGTTTTCCATACAGCATGGCCTGGAAGTCTTCCAGACTGCAGTCAATACTGTCCAGATAGTCCATCAGCTCAACTCTGTAGTGATTTATTTAGAAAGAAATGTTATTAAATATGCATAAACGAGAAGCATGCCATTTTTGCACTACAAGATATCAGATAAAAATGTAAAAATTCAAAGATTATTATAAAATAATTATAAAATAAATTATTTAAGAAATTGAAGAGAAAAAGCCATGTAAAATATTTTTACTTTTTTATTTTCAGCTAAATTAAATTATGAGATAAAGAGAAAATAGTGGATTATAATTTACCAAAACATGATTTTTTTTCTCCAAATGAGGCAGAAAATGTTCACAGAGTTAGAATAATGTTTGTTTACCTCAAACATTTGGTTTGTTTACCCTTTTTCTATTATTATTTATTTGTCTTATATGGCCTACTACTTACTTGCCAAGAAGGTTTATATTTTGTGAAATGGCTCCATTCTCCCTGAGAATGGAGTCCATCAGCTTCATTGGATCCTCTGAACTTAGAGGTGAGGGTTTGTTTAATTGCAGGGCGCTTGTTGAAATGTCAGAGATGCTTTTGGGTATTGCTTCTTGTTGAGTGGTTGAATTTGTTACAATTGTGTCAGTGCTGTCATTATTTATAGTCGGGCCGTTTTCACAAGCAACTTCCACAATTTCAGCATCTCTGTAAGAAATCAAGGAAAACAGATCTTATTTATGTTTTTTTGCCAAAACTTCATGCAAAGAAGGTGCAATGATTTAAATCAAAACCTCAATGCTTACCCTTGGTCAGCTGTTACTGATACGCCATCAGTAAATTCTGCATCATCATCGGTGACGTCACAGATAACAACATCTTCAGAAATGTCGGAACTGTTCTTCAATCCATTGAGTCCATTCACTGCAGACTAACACGGACAACAAAAAAAAGTGTGACAAACAGATCTTCAAATTTCAATATTAATGAGGAATATCATGTTTATATAAATAAATCGGTCCCCCACCAACGTGAATTTAACTGACAGAAATTCTCACAATTTAAGGTTTATATCCAGGGGCAGGACACTTTTACACAAAGTAAACCCTGCCTTAAATCTCATTAATAGAGAAAAACGCAAGATAATGAATAGCAACATTACATTTTAGGGCTGGGCGATAAAACGATAATGATATGTATCGCTATAGGCAAATGATCGATATCAATAAAAAATGTGTCCGATATAACGTTCGATATTTTTTATGTTGATGAAATTGTTAATTTTGAACGAATCTTTAATGTGACTTGGGAAGAACGAGTCGTCTCGGGGAGTGATTCGTTTAGTCTTGCATGCGCATTGCGAAACGTCCTTACTGGAATTAATTCAACTGTTTCGAGTCTTTGGTTTTGAGTCGCTCGTTCATAACGTGATGTGAAAATTCAGTCAGAGACGGAAAAAGAATTGATTAGATCATCTATCGAGTCTTCCGGTTTTACCGAGTCGTTCGTTCATCACATGATAGCTCTAAAGCCAAAAGAATCAGATAAGCATGCGTGTACGTATCTACTAGAAAAACTAGTGTTAAGG
>JAUCNO010001113.1:1569986-1581629 GCA_032353835.1 Enteromius viviparus | reverse complement strand
ATTTCAACGTTGATTAGATTAGCAAAACCTAAACAAAATCCAACGTTTATTCAACCCTGACCTGAAGTTGATTCAACGCTGACTCAACTTTAAAATGCCAGCTGGGTTTGTTTTGAGGTTAGCTATAGGACATTTTCTGTATCTCAGCATTTTATTCAGTGTAGTGAAGCCATACATACAAGCCACACAACATCCATAAAAACGAACACGTACTTATACGAATATTTACCATATCGCCTAATCTTCATTTTCATCATGAATGTTTTGTTTGAATATCAGATATTCCAGATAAAGATTGATTACATACAGGAACTTTTTAAAGAAAAACAGGCAGCACAGATCGTGCCTGTCATCACATAATCTGACCAATGAGAATAAAGTGTGTCATCAAGGCTTTCGCAGCCGATTTTGAGCAACTGCATCGCCTGACCCCTCTGGCCTCTCTGTATCCTGCTCTGTCTTTATATGTCAACCCTAAAATGTGTTCCGATATTGACAGGGCTTTATACGTTTATTTGGAAAAACAAAACGGAGTATGTGAAAAGAAAAACTATTATTAGACCTTTTTCTGAGGGTGGTCTCCATGTGCTTGATTTTATTACTCTAAATATTATCTTTAAAATCAATTGGATTAAACATTGCTTGTCCCAAAGTAAATATGGTTTTATATCCCCAACCTATTTTTGAACAGTATGGAAGCTTGATAATTTTATGGGAAGTTTACTATATTTAAAGTCACATGATAGTAGAAAGGATAATCCCACTGTAAAAAAAATCATTGCTAATATTGAAAAATTCAAGGCAACACATTGCATTCATGGGGATAGATCGTTAGGAAAACATAAAAATCTGAATGCAATGTGTTGCCTTGAATTTTTCAATAGTAGCAATGATTTTTTTTTTTTTTACAGTGCATAAGCAATCATTAGAAGCATGGAAATTGGCCTTTAAACATAATTTCTCTCCACATTCCTGTATACTATGGAAAAATTAATATTTAAAAACAAGAGTGTATTTAAAAAATATTGTTTTGATAAGGGTGTTATATTTCTTTCTGATTTATTGAACACGAATGGTGAGGTTTATACTTTTCAACAATTTTTTTCTTTCTCAGGGATTAGAACTACATGTAGAGAATATAATCAGCTGGTGAAAAGTATTTCCCCTAAATTGCTTTACCTTGTGAAAATGCATCTTCGTTATAATTCAGCTGACCGACAAATCCCAAAGCTTATTTTTGGATGAATTAATATCATGGATTTTAAATGAAATAACTCACATATTAGGAAATGTTCACGTTTTCACAGAAATAACTAACCTCGTGAAAACAGTGTCACTTTAAACTTACAATGAAAATACGTTTTTGTACATTTCATACCTGAAAATGGGAAATTATGACATCAATAAAAGACCACTCGAACTCTTACTGCTGATTATGCGTGAGCTGTACAAACAGCCAGGTTTGTGTCAGCTACTACCTACAGCAGAGATGGGGAACCCTGGTCCTCGAGGGCCGCAGTCCTCTAAGTTTTTCATACAACTCTGCTTCACAACACCTGACTCAAATCAAATGGATCCAACAGCCAATGAAGTTCTGTACAATCACTAGTTAATTTGAATCAGGTGTGTTTGCGCAGGGAAACATGAAAACCTTGCAGGACGAGGGTCAAGGTTCCACACCCCTGAAATAGATTTACATAAATCATATTGATTTTTTTTTTAACCATTACACCTGCTAGGCAGTAGGTGACTAAGAATTAATATTTCAGACATACATAATAGTCATAATAATGAAAGTGTATTAAATTATTTGAGAAAAACTGGTTTAATTAACAGAATCGAATTAGTATCTAATTAGTATTAGAACTTAATTATAAATGGGAGGTAGCACTCCAGTACAATAGGTGGCGGTAATGCACCTTAACGTACCCGCCGTTACAGCAAGACGAAGAAGTTAAGACAAAAAATATTTCCGCCGGCGGTTTGTTACAGTTCATCCGATTTGGAGATGGACAGTAAACTTTCTTCTTATGTAGCTTATAACAATAGTTAAATCAAAATCAGCTAGTCTGTCTCTCTCGATATCAAATTGTAATTGTTTTTGGTGAGTTAACGTTACTTTTCTTTTTTTTTTTTACTGTCGGTTGTGTGGGTGTGGTTAAGAAAGAAACACAGTAGTAATAATTTTCATCGAAAATCTGCCCCATCAAGATCATCATGAAAACCGAATTCTTCTTATTTCAAGCTTTACTACTAATGTACGGTAAGTGCACGATTTATGTATGTATTTGTATGTATATTCGAACACTTTCGGTTTCGTTTCGTCGCATTGCCTGATGTTATCTTATTCCTGAGCTTTCTTAAAATAATAAACAATGATCACAATTGTTTGTCTTTTATTCAATATACGTAACATTTATTGATTCATTGACTATTATTGAAGACCCCTGATGTTAACAAGAAGAATCAACAAAGAAGAAAATCACTGTTTTTACAACAACCATTACAGTGTTCAGTGTGTGCTTTAGTTGAGCTCTTGATCCTTATATTAAAAGAACTAAGTGTTGTATTGACTGCTGTACTTGAGTTATAACACCCAGACAAGCCGAGAACAAAACCCATCTTATGATAATGATGATGATGATTATGCCTTTTTTTTTTTAACTCGAGTCTCTGAACTGAACTTGGAGTCTATTATCGGTGTTGTATGTTCTTTATTGACAATGACAGGCTTGTGATTACAGCTAAACACCCCGTATTTTCCACACATTATGAAAGGATTTCATTTAGGCTCTTCTGCTAAAAAACAAAAAAAAAACCAAAAGGTTTTGCTAGTCACACATAGACATCAAGAGTCTTTCTTTTATTCTCACAATTTTCTTGCTGTTTTTATGCAATGTTTTTATTAGTGTAAGAAAGATGGAGACAGCGATCCAAGTCTATTCCTCTCAAAAATCAATCGGAATGAATCAAAAGACTTGGAATATGAATGTCTTTCAAATAAATGATGACGGTGGATGTATCTGCCTGCTATATGTTGTGTTTTATTGACAGATGGTAGGTTTAAGAGCAGGCTTTGGGTTACGTGCATGAAAATGACTTCAACGGTTCTTCGGTTTAGATTCAAACCACTAGTATGTTAGAGTTTTATTGTACTTTTCAGATTTCTTCCAAGCTGCTACCACTATGACTCCTAGCCCACAGACTACTCCTACAGTAATTACAGTTTTCCAAAATTTAAGCTTTTTCTGAGCTGCTTTATACATTTCAATACTGTAGTACTTCCCATCGTTTCTGAGCACTAAGTCATCCATCTTATCCAGCAGCTCACCGACTTGATTTTGATTGCTTCTGTCTGTGTTGTTGAATGCATGATATCTGCCCCCACAGGTCATAACAAACTGGCGTAACTCTGAGCTCTCTTCTATACGATCCTGCAGTGGTTTACCCCTCAGTGAATCAGCGTGAGTGAACACAATGATGGTGTGACGGGCTGCATCTTCTCCAAAGTTCTCCTGAATCCACTTGACAGTGTCCATCACTTCTTCTGTCAGTCTCACGTCCAGTCTGATGACCAGCAGGAACACATGAGGACCAGGAGCAGAGATCTCCATGCACTTCTCTATTTCTGCCTTCACTTTATTTTTTTTCGCTGATGTATCCTGAAGACCTGGAGTGTCGATTATAGTGATGGACCTTCTAACTTGTCTAATAATTGTTTGTTTACACTGTTGAGTAACTGACTCTGGACTAAAATCCACCTCAAACTCATCACTGCCCAGGATGGTGTTTCCTGTCGCGCTCTTTCCAGCTCCAGTCATTCCCAACATTACAATCCTCAGATCTCCTGAAGAGAGCGAGATACAATGTTTTCACAATAATAATGATAATAATAATACAAACATTTGTCTTTGGCAAAATATTTTGCATTTAGGTTTGAAACTCAAACAGTGAAACTGATTTTAACATCATGCCATAAACAGATTGTGATCCCAAGGTTATATAAAAAGGGAGATGAGACTACTTTAAACAGCCATACCAAAAATCAAACAAACATAAGAGTCAGGCACTCCTAAGCGTCGATGAACTAATAAAATAGTGCACACAAAATGGTCCTTGTGTTACTAGTATGCACAGTAAAAAACAAGGCTGCCAAACAAAACCCATAAAATAAAAAATACAACATCTAAATTAAAACAAGAACAACTCTACATATTTTTCCCCCTGTAAAACCCTTAATGACAATGACTGTAAAATTTGTTTTTGCATTTTATTTCAATTAAGATATTTCAAAGTAATTTTTCAGTTTATTTTGTCAGCTGCAAATCATTTGATCATTTATTTCATTTTATTTATGTATTTTTGCATTCTTGTCAATAACATGTTGCTTAGCAGTAATTAATGTAAAACACCAATAGTAATTCTGATACAAATTGTTGTTGTTGTGAACTATCGTTATATTCAAATTTTCTTGAGTTAAATTAGATTAATTAAGTGAATTTACTGACCTGTAATTGCTGGTGCCATTCTCTAGAAATCTTTTTTTCCTGTTTTAAATGCTCAGTTTCCCTTGCAGTGCGTCTCTTTCTGTTTTAAATGAAAGATGATTGAATGAAAAGGACTGACTGTGAGTTAGAGGTTAACTCCTCCTATGTCAGTTAACATATGATCACTGATCACATTTCCCAGGGATTTTCATTAATTCAAATTGTGTTTCAAAATAAAAGGTTTTTGTTATTCTGAATGCTAGACAGTTTAATAATGACTTGTTTAAGTTAGCCAGAATGTTTAAACTTTATTCTGATACATCATTTTTAGGAGATTGGTAAAGCCACCTACTGCTGCACGGAAAGGTAGTAGAAGGGTGTGGCAGTTTTTCCATGTCTGATAATTATTAGTAACTTTGCGCTTTTGGTTCGAGTGTGTGTCTGAGACCTTTATAGAGGAATAAAGTCATGATTTGTGATTGCTAGCACATGGCCTCATGTGAATTCTTTTTCTAAACTCTAACAGCTGTCAAACATCGCCACCTAGCATTCACAGAGAGCCTGACTTACTGATTACAAGCCTTCCCATAATGCTGGGGCCTGTACCAGGAAGCCGGATTAGCTGGCTAGCCGGGTAAGTTTAGGATTAGTTTGCACCAATCCTGGGTTTTAGGTACCATGAATGAAACTCGGCTTCATTTGATGTTAATTGCCATGGTAACTTGCGCTGCACAGCTAACCTGCTCCGGAGCAGGTTATGTTCTGGATTAGAGAGCTCAAAGCGAAATTTGACCAATCAGCTTCCAGCAAGGTGACACATGTCTGATGCAATAAAGCCACTCCCCCAGCTTCTCTTACTCCACATTAAAGGAAGCTGACATTGTTTAAAGATAAAATTAGATTTTTTTTAAGATTATTATGTTTAGAATTACTTTATTTCATGAGTGTTATCTTGTAAATTACCCCTCCCCAATTATTTTTATATAATAGCAATGTATTCTGAAATGTGTTTTTGTAACATGATTATTGTGCTGCGTTCCCTCTACCTTTCTTTCACAGAGCTTTTTTTTCTGTCTAAAAGTATGACATTGTAGGATCTCAGAGTGAATCAGAGCCTGCATCCCAATGTACGTAAACAAAACAGTTTGACTCCGTGGTATAATGAGCACACCCGCACCCTAAAGAGAGCCTGAATTTCCTCATGAGACCTTTAACCCCTGGGTTTCACAAAACCACAGTCATTCTCCACAAAACTGCTCTTTCCATGTCTATTTAGGCCTGAAAATATACTAATACGGACTTAAATCACTGATATGCATAACTGCATATTATATGTATCCCACATATGTAATTATAAAATGTTAATCACTCACTGTATGCGTAGTTTGATAACTATTGAATGGTGTATACTAAAATATCAGTGTTTAATATGGTTTTGCTTCAATTTTCCTGCTTGAAATGTTTGTTTCCACCTAATCTTAGTCAAATGCATTGTATTCATGTTACAGAAATCATGTTTAAAACTACACTCTGCAAAGCGGGAAAAACTCAGACCAAGTGACTAATCTAGATTCATGGCATGGGAGGAGAAATCCCACAACACTCTAAGCTAGAATAATTTCTATTGGTTAAAACACGATTTTGGGATGTGTCCAAAGATGAGTTTAAAACTCTGGACGCCATTCAAATCTCTTGCTCTTCTCTCTTGTAACTCTCTCTTAGCTTTGCTCTTAGCTCTTGGCTTTTAACCTTAGCTCTCTGCTAAAGCTATGTATTTTACCATCTTGTGTGTTCTTTAAAGAGACCACCACATGCTCTAACATGCACATCTGCTGCTGCCTAGCAACGGTGAGAAGAAAACCAGTCTAGTCTCATTTCTTTATTTCTTTACTTTATTTTCTTTCCGTGAGAGTTTGTGTAAGTTAAGTTCTGCCTCCAAAACCGCACCGCATCAACTCCAAATGGACCGGATTCGCTTCTCCTTCAGCCACCGCCCACTCATCGGCTTCCCAAGGCTTCCGACTGACTTCCAGCCAATCAGCAACCCTGGAAAAACTCTAGGACCACAGAGTGAATCCCGTAGCACAAAAGCAATGCAAGGACAAATCCTCCAGATTCAAGCTGAACTGGTGAACTTGATATAAATCTTAACCTCATTGACGAACTCAATGCGAGAGTTAATCTTTTGATTGATGGTTGTTCAAGTCTTTGCAATAGCACCTAGTGCTGTAGAATTGGGATTTCACATTTTCATTCTCTTAAACTCACTCTTTCCTCACTTTCTCTCTGCCTGCAACTCGTTTGAATGTTTGAATGCGTGTGTTAGTTTAGTTTATGTGTCTTAGGTTTATCCAATAAATCCATATGTATAATTGAAAAGAGAAGTATCTTATGTTTTGTGCTTACAAGTTAATGTCTTAAACTGCCGATCTTGCTACTGTGCTTATTAATAGTGTTTACGCTACTATCTGGATTTTTTTAAATCACAGAGTGACTCAGTGATCCACCATAAAATAGTGATTCTGTTCAAATTCCCTTTAGAATCTGAGGGTGTACTCACACTAGGCATTCTGAACCGTGCTAGAGTGTGTTTGACCACCAAAGCACGATTGGTTTGACTAGTGTGAGTGCTCCGAAACGTGCCTGGGCGCGGTACGATTAGCTGGCCCTGGCCCGGTTGGAAGAGGTGTGCCAGAGTACGGTTCAGTTGGACTCAGGCGCGGTTCGCATGTAGTGTGAGCGCTAACCGTGCTGGAGCACGGAACAGGGTGCGCAAAGTCACGTTTTTGCGACACACCAAAACAAACATAACGGAGAAAGGCTCGCTTCGGTCAACGGCAGAGGTGCAATGTTTGTTTAACAATAAGCTGTAAGAGGGCTGTGGACCACCACGGACCAAACGACTCAAAATTACTGTCCACAAACAGCGATGGACCCAATTTTTCTGTCGTTCTTTTTTCCCTATGTGTGTTTCACACAGATACACACAAATTAACTGAGACAGAACAGTTATAGAGGCTTTTTTTTTTTCTTAACGGCTCTTTGAAAGGATCACCAAGATTCGGATCTCCTCAAAGAGCCATAAATCCCATCATTAGTGTCCAGCAAGAGCGCCGCTCTTCCTATTTATCCTGAAACCGCCTCACCATAATGACGTAAGCGTGCTCCGGCACATTTGCTAAAATCATATGTGAGTGCAGGCCAGAGGGGGAGGGGGGACAACTGGCCCGGTTCACGGCAACCATGCCTAGTGTGAGTTCACCCTTAAATGATTCTGATTTGATTAATTCTTTAGATTTTATTAATATCGAATTGTAAATGCATGTTGTATTCTCAGGCTTTTTAGCATCGCCCTGCCTTTGTCCATGTTAGTGATTTCCTGGTATGTCATTCGTTAGTTATGTGAGCACAACCTTCCGCACTAGAGCGCCACCATTTTAGCTAGAAACTTTAGCTATCAATAATTTAGCCTGTTGATTTGTAGTGCTGTCCTCAGCCATGTCTAAAAGCTGAAGACGGACAATTAAACACTGTTGTATTTATTTCACACTGCAACAGGGGCCGATTGTATAAAACGTTTCTAGACTAGTCTTACAGGTAAGTCATCTACATTTTCTCTTTAAGACTGGTCAAGTCAAGTCAAGTCAAGTCACTTTTATTTATATAGCGCTTTTAACAATACAGATTTTAGCAAAGCACTGGACATGATCAAATATCAGAACAGAGTGTGGTAATGTATAATGATGAGAATTATCAAATGCAGTCTCTGTAATCAAAATGACGATAATCACTGGAAATCAGGTGTCCAATACCAACACTAATAAACACCAGGTCTGATAACCTCGAGAGCATGGTGAGAGAGAATTCGAGCATGATAAGAGAGAATGCGCTAAAGATTGAGGGTCTCAAAAAAAACATTGATTTTGTGTGATTGTCTTCAAATAAAAGATATGAAGGGAAAGTTTGTGACATTGAAAACAAAGTAACAAGAGAGGAAGGGCGGATGGACAACTGCCTGCAGAGAATATATCTGAGCTGGAAAGATATTCCAGGAGATGGAATCTCAGACTAAATGGAGCTGAGGAAGGTGATAGAAATATGCCAATCTGTTCTGCCAGAACAGAAACACATACTGCCTGACGCCATCCACACCGTACACTGACTTGAAGCCAAGCGGCAACGTAGCACCAAACCCAGAGGCATCATCGTCCAGTTCACATCCTCCTACCTACAGGACAATCACCTGAGATTCGCTGAGGTTCTGTCCAGAGAGGACAGAGAACGCCGTGACAAACTGTGGTCGATGATAGACAAAGCCCGCAATGAGGGTAAGCCGGCTTATTTTTTGGGAGGTTGAGGATTCAGTGGATCAGAAGTTTTCCCTCCTCCTTAGAGATGCTGTTTCAGTTTTAGAAATAACATTTCTGTGAGCTTGTTTACATGGAGAACTTGGTATATTCATCCTTAGGTTAAAGTATTATTCTATTAAAAAGTGTGTTTATCTATTTATAAGTCTACAAAGAGCTATAATCAAACCCAATATTTATTACCTAAATCGTGCAGCACCCGGTCCCCTTTTTTTCTGGATCCATTCTTAGCTGTAGAAGTTTATAACTTACCGTTTCTCTTTATTTCTTTCTAGTAACTTTGTCTTTTTCAGTAGTTTGTCTTAATACCAGGGGGTTAAGACAAACCTGTAAACGCAAAGCTTTGTTCTTGTTTGCCAAACAATTTAAAACAGATTTTTGCTTTTTCCAAGCACTTAAGGCCACCAAATCTCCTGGCAGTGATGGTTTAACTGCAGAATTTTATCAATCATTTTCTAAACTTCTAGCTCTGTTCTTACTACAGGATTTTAGAGGAAGTATAGAGAACAACACTCTCACTCAAACTCTTACCCAAGGGCTCATAACTCTTCTTCCGAAACCAAACTAAGGCTTACTTTTTATTGAGAATTGGAGACCCATCTGTCTTCTCTATAACAGTTACAAGATAATGGCTTTATTACCTGCTGATAGAATTAAAGAGGTTTTCATGTTCCAAAGGATTTAGTATGTTGCTAGATACAAGACAACTTACTGCAGGAGAGATTTTGCTAGTACCTCCCTTATTATAGGCTATATACACCTGAACTGAGAACAAGACCAGAGAATATTAAAGGGTAAGTTCACCCAAAATTAATCATTTATTAGTCATTAATTACTCATGGGTCCGTGTATCATCTGATCATTATTTTTTTAAATGAATTAATATTCATAGTAGGAAAGCAAGAAAACATTGCCTATTTTCGTTTTTTCGTTTGTTCTAAAAATGCAACAGATTTTGGATTTTTTGATTCATGATTTAAAAACGGCAATAAAACAGGTTATAAACTCCTAATTACGTTACTTAGTTACTTTTTTATGGAAAGTAATGTGATATATTACTTTTGCATTACTTTTTAAATATGGGCTGAGCTTCAGTGTTTGTTTTTTATATAAGAAGTTCTATTTATAGCAAAAGCACACCAAAAAGTGTCACCAGTAAACCTCAGGCTGAAGAAAAAGTAAATTCAAAATCTTTAAAGTAGAATACATGAGAAAGTTCTCTACAGCAATAACAAAAAACAATAGAAAATATGCACAATAGTTTTTTTTTAAATCCATTTTTTGAGAGTGAGATGAATTAATGCACATTCACATGAATCTAGACCTACTCTGTATTCACCAGTGGTGGGCTAACATCTCCGTGTTTATCACAGAGGTGAGAGGGTCCGTTTTGTAGATCTGGGCGTCACATGCTCTGTATGCGTTCATTTCTACAGTCATTCAGATTGATTACAATTAGTATAATCACAAACACCATGGTGAAGATAAATGGCTAGTACAGCAAAACCATCTTAATGTGTGGTTCCTTTAGTTCAACTGTTATGATTTTTATTTGTAGTAAACACATGTTTAATTTTGATCATTAAAACATGAAACGGAGAGCAGAAATGAACGTGAGTAATGTTACCTGATACTGATATTACAATAGTCAGTCTTAACAGTGTGCGTGATCTGGCTCTTTATTTGTATTTATTTATTTCTTTTAAATATCAAAATATATTAAACGTGTGTGCGGTAAGAGCACTGGCTAAAACACACAAGGAAACGTGTTGTGAAAATCAATATCACAGACATTGCAAAACACAGACATGGCAGATTCGGACAGGATTTAAATTCACCAAGTACCTTCTGTGAAACAAAACATTCTCTAACGGCCCCCTGTGAAACTAGTCCCGTCCGAATAGGGCTTTACTTTTAGTCAATATTTAGGTAGCACACATATTCTGATTAATTATCTAGATTAATCTAGATTTTAAAAAATGAATCTATGCCCACCCCACCTGCATTTCTGATTTCTACCAACATGAGGTCAGGAGACTTGTCAGTCAATAAATAAGAACACAAAGTAACTCAGTTATATTACTCTAAAATTAAAATATAATGCGTTATTTTGCTAGTTACTTGGAAAAAGTTAGACTACTATTTTGTTGCACAGAACTACAGAAAAACTGATTATCACTTGATCTTCGGTTGATCAATATGTCCCTAACACAACTGAAATTATCCCAGATCCAGAAACACAGTGAATACATCGGTAAAACAGTTCATGTGACATCAGTGGATCAACAGTTTTGCGACGTTAGGAGAATACCTTTATTGTACAAAGAAAACAAAAATAAGATAATTTACTCAACCATTCTTCTCCTGTGACCATTTTAGAGAGGATCAGTGTAAGCGTAAAAACAGCCACAGATTACGTTCATGTGCATGCTTTCCCCTGGATGTGAACAAGGCTGGTAACGTCCAGGGCCAGCGTGTGCTTCTGGGTAAACTAGGGCGGCAGCATAGTCAGGGTCCTCTTTTGGGCATTCGTTTGGACCCAGTCGACATTGACATGTGAGCCCCATATAGGTTATACCTGGGCAGCATGGGCTGAAAACGGGCCATCTATGTGGGTCCCATATAGGTTTGAACATATGCGGGCAAAATTATTTCACACTAAACATGCATCTTTAAATATTTAGCTAATAGCCACAGTTTGATATTTTATGGATCTGATATAGCTACCTTTTGAATTCAAATGTGTGAATAATCAATATTACAATGTTACCCTGCTTATTAAATTGATC
>JAUCNO010001113.1:1535695-1554818 GCA_032353835.1 Enteromius viviparus | reverse complement strand
AATATATGAACTAGCTGTTTTAAATATTTTTATATTTAACATGTCAGTTTTCAATATTTTTGAAGGTATAGTATTTCAGTTACTGGTGCTTCCAGGCGTGCTCTCTTTCTCTCTCTCTCTCTCTCTCTCACGCGGTTTAAAATCATCAAATAGCCTGTGATAAGTACAGAGATCCTTTCTCTTGCCCCTACCCACCCATACACGATAATATCGTGTATCGGCGATCTCACAGGCTGGCGATATGACGGTATGAAAAATGACTATATCGCGCAACCCTAGTCATATGAAAAAGCTACCATCTGGGTTTCTTCCGTGTAGTGTGCTATTAGTTTGTAAACTTTACTATAGCTTATTAGTGAATTAAAAATAGTAGTAAGAAAAAAGTAGTATAATTGTAGCACAAATACTTTTAAAGTATGAGTAACATTTACTAGATGCAATTTCAAGCTGCTTCCTCAAATCTGATACAGATACAACTGACTTTGAGTCATCACAGGCTGGAAGATGTGACTTCTTCCATTATAAACTTCACCATTGACTGTTTAACAGAGTCAGGTGGTCTTGATGCTAGTTTACTCATGTTTTAGAAATGTTAAATCCTAATGCTCTTGTTATTATTTTTGCCATTTTGGAGACAGATTAGCACCATCTATACTCTCACTATTTTTATTTCCATCACCGTTTTCTTCTCTCTGGAGAAAGTGAGTAATTGGCCCCAGAATCCCAGTGTGTGTTTGTACCAGAGGACCTGGTTTTCTGTCTCCCTGGAGAACGGACTGTGTTTGTTCCAGCAGCCATGGAACTTAAAGACTGACTGCTCTCTCTTTCCATCTGTGAGTGTTTGGGTCGAGAAAGAATGACATTGTGGAGTAGACTGAGGGAGTGAGGAGTGTTTTGTTTTGTTTCGGAATATCCTGCTGCTAAAGCGTTTGTTTGTTTTTGTTTTTTTGTTTGTCGGAATAGCCTTATATTTTCAAGAATTAACTTTTTAAATCCTACTGTTATTTCAGAGATTGTGACAGATATGGCAAGAAGAAAAGGGAAGATCAAACTCATGTTGCCTGAATAAGCAGTGTGGCTGTGCTGTGCTAATTGGCTAGGTTGGCTAGATTAAAGGGGTAGTGAACTCAAAATTGAAAATTATGTAGAGATCGAGCAATATATTATTTCCTCAATATTTTTCCTGATATTTAATAGGGGTATAAAAATTAATCGATTTTACGAGTAATAGACCATAACCGGTTATGACGTACTCAAGCTTCTGTTGTCATTGCCACATACACGCTTTGTTGCAGTAGAATACAATGGCGTATTTTTTATTTTTTGTACTGCTTTAGGGAGTGTCTGCAAATGTACATCTCAGTACTAAACGGAGTACAAATTTATACTAATTGCGCCTAATTTCACATGCAAGCACGGCTGTTGTCATTCTCTTATGTGTAGCCTGTTTGATTTTATCAGACGACTCGAACACTGTTCTGTCACTATTTCATATTCATCCCTATTTATGACAACAGAAACACAAATATAAATCAATAAAAACATTTAGTGAGAATTTAGCAGCATCAGAATACAGTATGTGGAAACATTAGGCTGTGTGTAACCTAAAAAGGTTTGTCAGTAAATATAATAATTAATATAATAATGTCTACTTCTGTATCTCAACTGTAAATCAATTGCTATGTTGTCTAGACAACATGAAATAATAAAAGTGTCTGCTAAACGAAAAAAATGCAAATGTTAATGAAAGAATTATAATATGTACATGAAAACTGTAGAATCAATGGACATAACTATGGGGCACCATTGTGCAGCAGCAGCTTTGACAACAAAAAAAGAAACCTCAAGGTTGATTGAAGTAAATGTACGAAAATGTTGAGCCCCATTCCTATATTTGCCCGAGGCCCCAAATTCACTAAATCCGCCCCCTCCAGTCGCAGCACCACAGCGAGCCACAGTCTAAAAGTCAAACAGCCTTTTCTTGGCTTGAGAAATCACAAGCTGATAACTGATGTCAGAAGAGAGCAATCCAACAGTGTCTCCCATTGCTCCTCTCAATGCTATTTTGGTTTATAAATTATAATTTAATGTTTATACATTTGTTTAAGAAGTGTGTTTTCATTGAGAAGGTCAACTTAAAGTTTCAGTTCATATATATGACTGTTTGTGTTTATTAAAAATAAAATTATATACATGTGAATTAAAATTGAAAATTGAGTATGCAGTGCATCGTAGATTAGCCAAAGAGCTAATTAAACAAAGAAATTAAACGTAAGGTCATTACCCAAAGTTGATTAATACATTTATTTATTAATACCCCAATTTGCCTTACACTATATTGTTAGACCGCCAGCTCCCTTAAAAAAAAACACTAGAGTTACTGACTGCTTCCGTGTTTTATTCAGAAATGTATTCCCGCGCCGCAAGAAGTCTGGTTGGGTTCTGCTCTACTGTGTAATGTATACTCAACCAGATTAGGGGGAAATTGTACATTGTAGCAAACAAAGTTTATTGAGTGCATTCAATTTAATGTATGAAGGGAAATCCGCGAACAATAATGATATGTTGGATCCATTTTTGTTGGATAAACATCATGACTTCTATAATGACTTCCAGATTTATTATGTAAACTTGATACAGTAAGTTCATGAAGACTGTAAGATCAACCCTTGACTAAGAGAATCACACTCTAGAATCTCTTTGTCTAGTATCCTGTAGCTCAACATCAATTGAAAGTGCCAATAGGAAGAAACAATCAATGCTAATCTGAATCAATATCCACTGAAGTGTGCAAATGTGTTTATGCAATTTCTGAAACCTCTCTAGCATTGTAAATATAATGTCTGAATAATTAAATGAGTCAAGAATTTTATCAGCCAGTACATCTTCTCCCTTCAACAAACTAAAAAGTAAAAGGGAAAAAAGCAAATCACTTAATCTCATATTAAGAGCTTTTCTGGACCTATTACAACTTCACTAAACTTTGTAGACATTGGATGGAAATTGTCATAATTAAAAGCATATTTAAAATTCATATTCCTAACAACAATATCGACAGTGCAAAACAAAGGACACAAGAAGTGGGGAGTTACAATGAGATGCAGATCTGATCAACTAAAGCTCAGAGGATCAATATTATTCCCCGAGTCAGTCAGACAAATGCAGTCAAACTGTGTCTTAGACGTCCAGCGGGTAGTGCGAGGGAGAAACAGAGTGCCCTTGATACTCTTTCGCTAGTTTCCAATCACACCGATACTCTTGTGTGCCACTTAAAATTCAACTGAAATATTCACTCCCTCCGGCACAAGGCGCTGCAGATGGCGATGCCTTTATGCACTGACAGAATCTGGATTTTTAATACATTTCCCTATGAAATATATATGGCAAAAGTAACTTTAAAATGACTTTCCAGAAAATGGTTTACCATCAAATAAATAAAAAAGTAAAAAAAAATAAAACGGACTCATCCCTGTGGTACCTCCTTCAGATGGCTCTGCTGTAATTCTTAGTGTGTAATGGGATTGGTCAGGGGAAACACTGTCAGGCTCTTCTGAGAGTAACTGTGAATTTAGGCTAGGGGCACGGGGGATTGCCAGTGCCAAGGACAATGATTAATTTACCACTTCATTAGACTAGTGCTCAAGTATTCATGGCGAACACAGACACTGATGGTTTGAGGGAGGATTAGAGAGCTAACTGAACGAAGGAGAAGGATCAAGTGTTACAGGAAGGGTTGTAGAGAAAGAAAATACGCAAAAACGCAAACAAAACTTTTTTTCTGAGTGGAGACTTTTCTGCTCTACCTGTAATTCTGTAATTTCCTTCCTCCTGCATCAAGCCCCTGTGCGACATTTCTATTTATAGAGGCTTTTATCGTTGCCATGACGACGAATTAGCCCAAGTTTCTTTTAGATGATGGATACTGCCTATGGGTGAAACTTACCTAAGAAGATCCTCTTATATTGCAAACCTTCCAGCTGGCACAAACAACAGTGTGCAGCTCCAAACCATGCGAGTTATTTTATAAAACATTTCTCACGAAATAATGTGTACACTGTAAAGAGGTTGCTGTAAATTTTACAGTAACACTGGACAGTGCCAGTAAATTACTGTAAAAAATGTTCACAGTATTATTACTGTAATTTAATTTATAATATAATAATGCCTTTATTGTATTTTTATTTACAGTATTATTACAGCATGTTAATTTACAGTACAAAAATGTCATTTACAGTATTAGTACAGTTTATTTTCACTTAAAAAATTTACCTGTAAAAAAAAACTATTCAAATGTGGTATAACACTGTAAATAATTATTGTTAACCACTATGGCCCTCCAAAAATCACAATAACTCATGAGAATGATAATATTCTTTTTTATTGTTAAACATTTTCTTTTTAAAAATACAAATGACAAATCTTGCCCTCTCAGATGAACAACTTGAAAAAAGTTGCCTAAGGACTTTGTTTCATGGCAAAATGTAAACATAATGAAAAGCAAAAGTATCAGCAAGTATATACCAGTCAAAAGTTTTTAAACCGTAAGATTTTTTTTTATGCTTCTGCTAACTAAAGCCTCGTTCACACTAGCAGCGACAAAGCGACGCGATCCCATTCATTTTAATGGAGAGCTGGCGATATCCGGCGACAAGAGCGACAGCGGCTGTCAGCGACCGGATGTGGGCATGTCCAGCTACGCAACAAAGTTCAGAATCCCTCAACTTTATGCAAATGAAGAGCTACTTTCAGGAGCGACAGCCAATAGGAAAGAAGACGCTCACGTGCTCATTCTTCTTTCAGCTCCAGCAGTGATGATGGCGTTTGCGTTTTTGCCATGAATAAACGCACGCAATGAAAAAAAAAGTACTCTGTTTCTCATTCATTTTTGTTTGTATGTATGGTCATTTCCCTCCAAAATGGTTTGTTTGGCGGCAAGAAACATATTCGCTGTCAACAATGACGTTACTAAAAATCCACTAATGAGATCGCCAGCCTCTAGTGATATATAGCGACAGAAGTCGCTGCTAGTGTGAACGAGGCATTAGCCTGCATTTGTTTGATCCAGAATACTACAAAAGCAGTAATATTGTGATATATATTTACTATTTAAACATAACTGCTTTCTATTTGAATATGTTTTAAAATGCAATTTATTTCTGTGATTTCAAAGCTTAATTTTCAGCATTGTTACTCCAGTATGCAGTGTCACATGATCCTTAAGAAATCATTCTAATATAAATGTTTCTTTATATTATAAATAGTCAAAACAGTTGAGCATTTTTTTCAGGATTCTTTGATGAATAGAAAGATTCAAAGACCAGCATTTATCTGAAATAAAAAGTTTGCATTACATTATATGCTATACCATTCAAAAGCTTGAAGTCATAATTGATAAATTGATCATTTGGGAGGAAAAAAAATACAGAAATTACTAATTTATTTAGCAAGGATGCTTTAGCTAGATCAAAAGTGATGATAAAGGCATTTAGAAAGTTACAAAAGATTTTAAATTCAGCATTATAGAATGATTTCTGAATGAGCATGTGCCACTGAAGACTAAAATAATGACGCTAACATTTTAGCTTTGATCACAAAAATAAATTATATATTCTATTTGAATATTTCAACAACATACTTTTTGCTTGTATTATATTGTAAAATTGTATTTTGTGATGTACTTTGGATCAAATAAATGCAGGTCTGAGCAGAAGAGACGTTTTCCAAAGACGATCTAAAAACTTTTAACAGTTACTGTAAATAAAATACAGTAAATATGAGTTTGTGGTGTGGTTTCTTTTTAGTATTTATCACAGTCAAAGCTGACGAGCTCTCAAATGAGAAAAAGCAGGATGGGATTCAGGCTGCAACATCCTTCCAGAATTCCAGCTAATCTGTGACTTTTAATGCATTTGGAGCCACTAAGGTTGACTACCTGAACAAACCTGCAAACACAAAAAAAGCATTATTTTTCAAAGAAGCATTTACAGAATTTGCTCCAATTTTCAATCTTTTTGGTGCTGTATGCATATTTGATGTTAATAAAAATGTTACATACTACATCTGAACACACCTACAATAATGGGTTTGATTCCAGGGGCAGTTCTACGGTGAGTGGATATGCTAGAGCTTAGCCAAGAGACATTAATAAATCACAATACACAGGATACACTTCAAATAAAACCGGCTACACTAAAAAGATACACTGGCTTTTTTTAAAGAGACAAGTATAGTTAGAATCTGTTCCTACAAATTGCATGTAATGATAGAGACTGCTGATTCATTCAGGAACAAAGTAAGAAATGGTTTTTATGTTTTATAAATGCTTCAGTGAATCTTTGATTCTAGGTGTTCAAAAAAGTGAAATTAATTCGGTAATAAACACTGTTCTGTGAGTTAATAGAGAACAGCAACTAAAGTCAAATTACTTAGCTAATTTAGTAACATCACTAAGTTGATGGAAGCTAGGCGTTTCTAAATTAGTTAACTTATATTAACTTACCAGATGATATTATCATCAATAGCATTCACAAGGCTACAAAATACACCTCCGACGTTGCAGAACACGTCCAGACTAGAAACCTGAACATAAACAAATGAAAAACCAGAAAATATGGTGTAAAATCTCACTGAAACATTGGCATTGCCTAACACACCAGTACTTAGTATTTCACCTTAATTCGCTGTTAAAGTTAAATGACTACTGGCCAGACAAGCTAACTTGCATTAAAGCGCAAGAAGAAAGATGTTTCTCAGTTTACCTACAGTTTATTTCGACTAGTATAGGTGACCTTAACTTACTCACCACTCGATGTTGCCAGTGTTTTGGTGGAAATCCGTCCGTCACTCAAAAAAAAAAGGCTCCAACTCCTGACATGAAAAACGAAATGATAAATAAATGTTAGTTTGCTGTTGATACGTGAAACCAATCTTGAAATGTCTTAATCTTGCATGAAACAGTAATAAAATACTAACCTTTATGCTAAGTTAATGGTGCAACATCTCTTTCGTCTGCCTCCACTTCAAAGAAATTGCCATTGGTCAGTTATTCGCGGGCAAGTAAATTTAATTTACATTTACAGTAGTGTACTGTACAGTAGTAAATAAATACAGTAGTGACCATATATTTCCCATATTCCTTTGCCATTTACAGTAATATACTGTTTGCACGTACTTACTGTCTTTACAGTATCTTACTGAATATTACAGTAAAATACTGTTCAAATTACAGAAATCACTTACAGTGCAATTAAGCTTGGAATGCACGACATGATTTGTTGACTAGTTTCACAAATCACTTGTATAACAAGCAGACTTTGATTGTATAGCTTCAGGACATCAAACAATATGAATGAATCAATGCTTGCCAGCATTTACTTGTACAATGAAAGGCTCAATGCACAGATCCAATCTTCTGACATATCTGATTTTTGTCTCACCTGCTTACATAAACTTAAAACATGGCATGTATACAGTATCTGCATTTGCATTCACTTATGATTTGTTATTGCAGAATAAAATGGTTTAGTCTGAAGAGGTGATCAAGGTTGCATCACCCTGAAGGGGTTCATTTTGCGATAACACCTGACTAAAATGTATGTAATGCATTATTCCACTTATTACAAGGCTACGTCCGGTGTATGTAAATAATTTGACAAAATATTGACTTGAGGTTAAATATCTCATTAGCTCCCTAAACAAAAAGTGTACAGGAAGAAAAACTGTTGCTAGCAAGTGGCTTTTAGCCAAAACTAGATAAACACTAGACTATCATTTAAGGGATACAGTATAATAATACCACTTATTATATAAATAATTCACATTATGGCAAAATAAGATAATGGTTTGAGATGAAACTCTTAAAACCCTCACCTGTTTATTATAATCTATTAACATGTTCAAAGCAATCATCCTGACAATAAGTTAAACCCAGCAATGATATTACAGGACAACTAAAACTGAAAGCTAATAAAAAGAGTTAAAAGAGAAAATGTCATTATATGAAATTCTGATGGTAAGAAAATTAAAGCCAATACACACTGCTGATGTTGTTAACGTTAACAATTTAAGAAACAAAGTATACAAATAGTAATAATTGTCATGGTTTGAAATGAAATTTAATCACCACTGGTAGCACAATTTATAGTAATGCTTTTCCTCCAGATGGTCAGAACAAAAGTGGCAGACTTGTTACTTAATCAGATGACACTATCTGGTGAAAATACTTATCTGGGTCATTTATTCCAAGACGTAAACTAGAATCTGAATATCCACACCAGTGAGGTGTTAGATTAAACATTAGATTCATTCACCCTTTCAGCCGTGCTGATGCACAAACCACATAATAAAAAATAAAGTAACTGCAATTGCAGGTTTCAAACAGAGATGGAGACAAAGAGGCAAAACATATGGAACCGCAGCTTTAAAACTTAACAGGACGCAAGATGCTGTGTTTGTATGAAATGAGACAGTGAGTCTTTGGTCTGATACAAGAGACATGAAAGAATTGGCCACTTAAGGTACCCAGATAAGCGTTAGGTTATTCTGCATTGCTCTTATCAGGAAGGGAGACATTCCAGAATGGCCAGTCATGATAATTAAAGTCAATCATTCCAGAGGGATGTGAAATATAAAGGTTTCACCTAAAAAAATTGATTATTTACAGTACTATGAAGTACTAAGGAGAAAAGTTATCTTTATGGGTAAATGTTGCCCTCATATACGTTTCAACTTTTTTTCGTTCATGTGTGCAATTTTGTGTGTCTACTATAGTGTGACAGCATCTTTTAATAGTTTGAGTTGATTTTAGAACATATACTCTATGCATGTCATGTGTCCTCTAGTTAAGAGGTGCAAGTTTATGCTGGAAAAAACCTGAAAACCTGTAGTATGAAATCCTCAGTCATTTTGTGTATGAGCTCATTTCTGTACCCATTTACAAAATCAGTGTATAATGCCTAGTGTTTTAAAATCTAAGATTGAGATTTTTAAAGTTGTGTAGTGTATTCCAGCCGTTAAACTCAATATGTAATCTAGGAAGGCCCTCTAGAGTGCAGAAGAACCATAAGAAAGCAGCTCTGCTTTTCGCTCACCAAAAAGAAGCACTGAAAGAAATCGCCATGACAGGATCGGCCGCTCAGACACAGAACCCCTGTAGAGCACCGGGGAGAGAGCCCATCACCCTGAGCACTTCTTCAATACCGACCCACTGAGCCCAGAAGAGCGAGAAAGAAGAACCCGTCGAGAGAAGCTGCAAAGTTTAAGCCTGTATTGTGTGAAACGCCGCAAAAACTCGGCCTTGCTAGATTACGACGGACGGCCATTTTGTGCTGCTGTCCACGCGGAGTCTGGGTGGTACTGCAAAATGAACAAAGAGGAAGTTCGTAGCAGAACAGAAAACAAACGCTTTAAATAAAGGATTAGGGTTGGAGAATTTGTTTTTGATGAACCGCAATGCATCTTTGCAGCGCTTTGATGATTATTGATAACCCGGTTTGGATGAGCTCTTTGTAAAGCCTGAGATAGAGATGTTAAAAGCTCATTTCACCTGGCTTTTACTGGATTTCAAGTGCTTTGGATTGCAAGCAGAGAAATTATTTTTGTTTAGTATATTCCAAGTGGAAGCTGAGAAAAGCAAATAGAGAAATGCTATAGTGACACCTGCTGGTGTGTTGTGTATTTTCAAAATTGTTTTCATTTTAAAAAAGCCATATTTAAGAACACAGACATGCACGTCTCACCTCTGTGACAGGAACATCGTCTCTGAGCTCTGTGCAGTGGGAGGCCATCAGTCCAATCACTCGCATCACTTTGCTCCTTCTAAAATACAAATTTGAACTATTAAATGGCTCTTATTGCAGCTGTTTGTTTTATTAATGCTGTTCCGTTTTCTTCAAATCTGTCAATTTAAAGAAAAACATTTTGTTCTATCAAATATATTATTTCTTTCTTATGGTCTACTTATTTTTTTTACTCTTAAAATCTTTAAATAAATAAACTTACAGTTTCGTAAACCTTAAACATAGATTTATTGACTACTAAATTAATGTTTTTGTGTTTTTTTTTATGAATTTATATCCATCTAATAACCTGCTGACAATTCAGATTAGGCATCACAGGATTATTTTGGAAAATCAAACTTAAACTAAACTTTTAAACTGTATTGCATATTATAGCACCGCTTTAACACACACCCTGTGGTAAAACCGCTGTAACGCACAACCTCCAGTGGCATTCTGCTTCATTTTACAATTTCTTTTGCAATACTGTCTAACCACAGCACATCGGTCTTAAATTGGCAGTGTTTAATGCTGGTTTTCAGTGTAATTTAAAACTAAAATTGTTCTGTCTGTTGCTTGGTGACTGTAGTGCAGAGATAGAGGCTATAATCCTGTGAGGGGCCAGTGAGACACATGCCTATCATTCCTTCCACTAAGAACCAAATGGATTGAGGGGAGAGAGAAAGGCACTACATTTCTGTGAGCAGACACTCCAAGACCGGCACCATTACTGTAGTGTGTGTCATCCTAGAATATTACACCATAGTTATAGTTATTATCTAGTAAAAGTGTGAAGCTAATTTGTACTCTATAAAAAGGTAAAATTATACAATTGGATAGCTTATGTATTTGATCAATTAAAGTAATAGTACAAAATTCTGTCAAAAAGTTTGAGCTCTGTTGCCTTCCACAGTATTTTTTTTTTCTACTATGGAAGTCAAAGGTGAAATTACACACAATATTGAAATTAAAACCAAAAAAAAATCACTATACAAAAATAAAATAATTATACAAAGATGAATTGTAATACTTACATATCCCAGTTCGGTGCATGTCGCATCTGTTGAACCAGCACAGGCAACTATGGCAAAAAGTCACAGGTCAGTATATACATAGTATATAGGTATATTACAGGTGATTTAGTAAAGAGCTGGATGAGTGCTTGTGTGCCATAATAAATCAGTGTTGTTCTCATATCAAGAAATTATTTCAGACTACAAAATAATCGGTCACATGGAATTTACAGCTCAGTGACTGCTTCCAGAAAAACCTATATCTTGAATGCTCAATTGCAACAGAGATGAAAAAAAAGCTGCTGGTGGAGAGACACCTGGTGGCCAGAGGAGGGAAATACTGGTGTCCTCAGTCTATTTTTAACTAATTACACAATTTTTTTGTTGCAAATAAAGATTTGTGTTTCTACTCAATCTTCATGCCACAAATTTACCATTCAAATGGAAAAAACAATTACATTGAATGATAAACAGATTTAAATTAGAAAGGATGAAGGTGCAATAAACTGGTTTCATAAAAAATATTGTCATTTGTGTTTCGAAGATGAATTAATGTTTGGAATTGCACTTGGGTGAGTAAGTGACAGAATCTTCCTTTTGAGGTTTGAGGATTGTGTTGTAGTGCTTTATTTTAGGTTATTAAAGACAACCAGAAGGTTACTGCTATGCATTTCATTACTACATGGTTCTCTGGAAAACCAATCAAATGTTATATAGAAATACACAGGGGGAAAAATAAGTGATCAAAACCGCAGTTTATAATGTATAACAACATACCAGTGTTTGTATTGTTACTAAAGTAAACCCCTTCACTGTGACACAAGATCAGAGTTACACATAAAACCTGCTCATCCTGTTATGATTTTTGTTATAATGGCCATATGACTATACATTGATAGCTTGTGTCTTACCAGCTGGGAGTGTATGAGGCGTGTGGCTGTCTCTCTGTGGTTACAGACAGTGCACAGGTAACAGAGAAGGTTGAGTTTAGTGCGTGGTGCTATGGCATTGGCTGATCCAGCCCGGTCTACTGACTCCAGGACAGCACACACCTGTTGCAGGAACTGAGACCAGTCCTCAGAGTTCAGACAGGACAACCGTTCAGCTAAGAGAGAGAGACAGGGAGAGTAACATTTGTTCATTTGTTCTTTTTTTGTTGTTGTTTTAACCCAACCAAATGCAATGTAGCATAAACATTTTTACAAAATTATAATTATACAAAAAATGTACATGTAATAACATTTTATGCTGCCATCACACTAAATCTAAAATGTATCATTTAATACATCAAGCTTTTATGGCTCATGTAGTGTGATGCAGAAATAAATGGAGGGAAAGAAGCGAAAAACACCTCAATTTTATAAACTACACCAAATTGCATATTTTGGCCTCTTTATATAATTGAGGTGAAATCTGCAATTGAAAATGAATGAGATCTTTACAACAGTTTAGCAGACTTGCTCAGATAAAATGCATGTTATCATACTATCTCATCTATGTGTCATTGTATAACCAATAATATGTTTTAGTAAGATGTAGAGTTGGGGTACTCAGAATCGCACTTGGACTCGACTAGAGACAAATGATTGCTCAAATGTTACCTAGACAACGCTACGCATTTGGCAGGATTGAGCAATTACTATTCAGCTTTTCCGACTAAACTTGTCTGAACTTGCTTACACGTCTTACACTACACTTAAATCATATTCTATCACAGATGAAAAATATTGTTTATTAGGCTACTGAACATTAAAATAAACAATTTTGTATGCATGTCTGATATCTGGTAAAGTCGTGTTTATGAGTGCAGCGCTGCTGTGTATAGGCTACTGCTGTTACCAAGGAAACCACTATAATCGCAAAAGCGCCTCCTAATGGCAAAGAATCAATAATTGCATTTTTAATAAACCAGATAAAAGTTCTGATTAGCATTTGTTCATAGCAAAGAGCACTCTCAACTTTTCCCTCAAATTTTAAGGTTTACCAAGTGATGCAAGATTTTGTGGGCTTTGCACACACATGTACAGTACACCCCTGGAAGCCTGCAACCCTGCAACCAAAGTGCCCCCCATATAACAAATCCAAATTGATCCCCTGATTAAATGCCTATAGGATGTTTCTATATTTTTATAGAGACCTATAACATTTTAACTACATTAAGTAATTAAATTACTGTTTTGTAAAAGCTGTTTTGGCAGCTTTTAGAAAAATAATGTTTCTAACATACTTTCTGTAAAAGTTTTGGGTCAAAACAACTAAAACAGTAACTCGAATTAGGTAAACTCAAACCCAACACTAGTAAGATGATATAATACGTATATAATATATATATATATATATAATCCAGTCACAATGGTTAATGAGTCAGTAAGCTTAACTTAAAAACTAGATCTGTACGATACGTAAAAAAGAATTTGTTGGGTATTTTAGGTGATCAAATAACACTAGATCTCCCAGTTTACCTGAATGTGCTGGTACGCAAAGCGTTTTGGGGTCAAAACGAACTGGAGAAGTCTTTAAAATCTAAAAAAAGCAGAGCAGCAAAATAACATAAGTGTTGGTTAGCACATATTAGCACAATAAGTCTCTTCGACATGGTGTTTAGATTCAGAAGGTCTCTTTACCTTTGGGTTATCCATAATGGGAGTCATTGTAAGGTCACTGTCTGTGTATAAAAGGGATTTAATGCAAGCGTTCATGTCACTCTGTTCCTCCAACATAACACTGGATTCCTATGAAGCATACAAACAAAGTTCTTCTTTCATCCATTGAACACTGGTGTCATGACTTGACGTGAGCAACCACTGTGAGCAATCATTTCATAGCAAGTTTATCCAATCGTGATCCTGGAGGGACAACTTCATGCACAAGTTAGCTCCAGACTGCTCCAGAACAACTGCCAGGTCTACTGGATTTCCTTGTAATCTTTAAGACCTTGGTTAAATGGTTCAGGTGCATTTCATTTAAAGCTAATGCTGCTTTTCGGACAGCTTGAAATAGAATTGTTCCCACCTCCTACTTGGAAGCAAGTCTAGAACAGAAGTCGGAATATCAGACCTGTGAACTGGGGGGCATAACGATCAACCTAGACTAAAGTGAAACCCATCATTTGATGTCATAGTTTCTAACATGCATAGTGTGGAACAACCTTATGTTAAACATTAGGCACCAAGTTCATAAAATAATACCTTAATTTAGCTTTACGGCAGTTTTAAAAACAAAAAAGGCAATTTTTCCTATGTTTTTGCCATTAACGACAGAAATATGTTACATGATTAACTGAAGCACACTGAAGCTGGAAGTGGGAAATTTCAATTTGGATGTTCCCTTGTCTGGAATGTGGCATAGGGTCTGAAGAAGGGTGCTTCAATTGACAGGTTCCTACCTAGTGTTCAGAGCTCCTTATTTACTAAACAAAGGGATATTCATTGGCATTTACCTAACTTGATAAAATGTGTACATTCTGAACAGCCTGTGAAGATAGAGTTATAATCATCTGAACATGCATACATTTGTGTATACAGTATAATAGATCTAAAAGGCATTTATATACATATTGGAATTATTTTTCCAATATGTAATGTTCATTATGCCCAGTAGATGGTGCTGTGGTCTAACAAAAGAGACTTGTGACGACAAAGAGTATTTAGGCACTTCTGGTTATGGATGTGATAAAACAGACCTGTGGTTACTATAAATTACAGTGGAGTTACAGTCAACTAGAGTTGCTGTACTTATGGATACATCCGATTTACGGAGCTTCAAAATAATGGCCACTAATCACAAACATTACCAAGCTTGGAAGAGCCAGGATACATTGTTTTTAGTACTCCGGCTTTGTTTGCTGAAAAAAGAAAGTCATAAACACCTAGGATGGCTTGGGATTGAGCAAAATATGGCATAATTGTTTAACATTTTTGGGTGAACTATACCTTTAAATCATTGCAAGCTTGTCTGAGAAAAATAAAGTTTAAGTAAAGCTAGAATCGTTTGTAACTTGGTTTGATACTTTGTTATAATGGAATGAAAACTATACCTTGTAACTTAAGTGTGGCTTAAAGGGTCCAAATACATTTTTGGGATGACTGAATGCTTTTGTTTGTGAACTCACTTGAATTTCAGAGCCTTTGTCTTCTGTCTGTCGAGCCGTATTGCTTGTTCTCGGAGTTGCTCTGGAGCTGTTTTGAGATACAAAAACTACTGAAATACACTGGAATATCCCCCGCAGACAAATGTAAATTAAGAAAAAAATAAATAAAAACACACTTCTTTACAAAACTAAAATTGTATTTTATATAGTGATGGGAAAACAGACAATATTATAATACACACAAAAAATTTTTTTTTAACTATATTATATTATATTATATATATATAAAATCGTCCTATGTATAGGAAGAAACTAAATAAATAAAACCTTAAATTAGTTATTCAGATTTCACCGTATCTGAAAACACACGTCCAAAAAAATTCATTTTTACATTATATTGGTGAAATGAGCGTGAGATCCAATCTATATATATATACATTAAGAGGAGAGTAAGTTGAGATACCTGAGGAGGAAAATCGCCTCTCTGGCGTCAATGTCCAGCACAGACTTTGGTCTGAACTCTATGACGTTATCTATGACACAAAAACATACTGAAAAAAGGTTTGAAGAAAGCATGTTTTGAAAAAAAGCTTGAAAAAAAGCTATAGGATATTTATAATGTCTGTTGGTAGAGCACTTTGCATCACTTTGACCTCGGCAAAGTGAGAAGGAGAGGGGGAGTTTTATAGATAAGGATATTACTTTTCCGAACTAGAGACATTATTCTATAGTCTCACACACATTGGTTGACTTCGTTGAGTCCGGCAAAATTTTTTGTTCCTTCAAAACAAAACCACACTCACATGTCAACTTTTTCTAAATTTTTGCAAAGCAACTAATACTGTAGTAGCCTGTGCTCTATGCTTGCACTCCTGTGGCGTCTGCCACTGCTAAGCAACCATGACCTGCGCTCTCCATGAAGATGCAGACGTTTCAGTAAAGGAATATGGATTTTCAGCACTAAAGATCCCTTGCAGTAGCTCTGCTACTAAATTTATAAAATGGCTATCCTTGTACAGCTATGATCAGTTGTTTCTCCATCTCGTCTGAGCTTTCAGTGTTGTTAAGGGAAAGGATGAAACTGATTGGTTGGTTCTCATCACATGACCCCCGGTACACTTGTTGTTCTGAAAAGTTTCTAATTTAATTTTCCACCTCTGTTTTATTAATTTCTACACCTACTCCAGCTCGAAATTTATCCTTTACAAAAATGAAATACTAATTATTGTTGTACAGTGTGACGCTGCATTTATGTGCTCATGCCCAGTAGCGCCAAAACATATCAAAACATTTTTTTTTTAATACATTTAATAAAATTCAAATATAAACAAATAAAGAATGCACAAATTGTACAACACAAACTTGCACAGCTTATTGTTACTTTGAGGGCAATATGTACTCAATATAAAGCTTTGCTGCATTTTTAAATGTTATAAAATATGGATTTTTCCTGAGAATTTACATGAATGGATATGAAATTTGACAATAAAAATAAAACAGATCTAGTTTGGAGACCCCTCCTTTTTGATCATTACATATAATAATGCAAATGATTTTTTATAATAGAAACATGCTGTCTCTCGCATAACATACTTTATCAATAGTTAAGTATGTGGTCTTGAAGAAGATCCTTTTTTTCTCATATTTGGACTCTGTCTTGACTTGGACTCTATCTTGACTCGGACTCGACTAGTCTGGTCTTGGACTCGATAGAGCTGGACTGATAGTCAAATCATATGTTTGGGGGCAGGGCAAAATAAGATACAAGTCAGTCATTGGACAGTCATCATTACTAAGGTTAACACAGAGAAAATTGGTTGCAGATGCCTTGCAGATACAAACGGAGTAAATTATGTTTTTTTTGTTTCCATTGAAAGATATAACGTTACGTATGACAATAGTTATTAATGTTCTGCATTTCTGTTTTGAGCTGCGTGCACTGAAGATGATCAGTAGAATGAATGATCCTTGCTGCCAAGCTGCACCTCTGTCCGATGGAAAATGAAACTAAATTTAAATCTATAGGTGTGGTTGGATTTATACACGCAAGTTAAAATACTTATTTAAAGCTTCTTTCTTTTCAGATTCTTATATACAGCTTTATTTTAATAGGCTGAAAAGCTGACTTTCCAGCGATTATTTTTTGGTAAAGGTAACTTTTTTACTGTCACTTATAAACAATTCAATGTTCCCTTACATACGGTCTCCTGTAATGTCTTGCTCCGAACTAAACAGGAACAAGAAAATTATCATAATCATCTTTCAAAATGAAAGTCTTCCTCATTCTTAAAATATGCAGACTCCAGGGGCCTGTTCCATAAAACAAGTTTACCAAATAAACCAGGCTTACGGCAAATAGTCTGACTTATTTTAATACAAATTAATTGGCAATAAGTCAGACTAACTGAAATAAGCCTGTCTTACACTCTAATCTTGGTTTATGGAACAGGCCTCTGGTCAGTTAACAAAGCTCTTTGTTTAGGCTTTCTTTTCTTATAATACAGCATTATTTTAATAGGCTGTATATTAACACGTTGGAAGAAAACCAGAGGTTATGTTGACATTGAGCACCCCCATTTAGATAAATGGTATGATCACAACACCTGGCGTATATTTGACAGAGATTGGAAGTCGAATCAGGCTCCTCGAATCATCAAATCGTCGACTATTTGAAGACACCTCTACTAAGCAGTAATATCATCACTCCTATATCCCCCCCTCTCCCTCTAACTTCCATCAATACAACCAAGGAGTGATATTACTGCGCTGAGGTCGAACTGCTGCAAAATCATCTTACGCCATACATTATAGTCATCTTTTTTATCCGTTTAAAACATCTGCATGTTTTATTTTGTGCCACCATAAATACTCGTGCAACTAATCTTTAAATAGGGAAAACGTGGAAGTGTTCGGTAGGTTCTAAACTCATCCCTGTTAGGATCCTAAGGAATGAATGGAGCTAAGCTAAATGCTAACATAGTGGTGCCATGCGGGATTAAGTGCATGCACTGAGACGAAAGAGATGTGTATCAACTCGTCTATGAGGAAAGAACATTGTGGAATATGGAAAAACTGTGGCGTTTTCTTTTTAAAAGTATGTTTTTTGTTGTTCTTGTGTGTTTGTGTTTTCTGCCATTTTGACTTTGACTGTATATTTTTTGTATATTTGTTAAAACTGGTAAAAACTGTAAAACAGGAAGCTTTAAGTCATGCTTTTTTTGTTTGTTTGTTATTACCCTAAAATGCAATTCCACTGTTCTGATTGAAGCCCTTTTTGACAGATTAAGTTTTAACATGATGTCCAGTAAACACGCGTTTCAGATGATTCACAGTTACATAAGCTCACTCTTCTGTCATGTATTCCCCTCTGATAATATGCAACGGAGGTATTAACCAGCAGCAATCTAATCCCTGAGTGTACGGATGTTTGCGTGTGATTTAATACTGAACATACATACAGTATCATTTGTACAGCAGGGCAAACTGAACATGAGTACACAGGCTAACACATGTGTACGTGCTTGGTGACCACACATGCACAGACCGTAAGCAGAAAATCCACAGGCCCCTTGAGGGCACACAAAGTGTAGAAGTGGGGCATGACATGCTGACTCTCATGTCTGCTGCATTACCTAATGTGAAGGACTTGCTGAGGTTTGGGCTGGCAGGGTCAGCAGGTGCTGTCTGGGGTTCCTCGGCTGCCTGAGAAGACACAGGGGCCAAATGCAGACTGCAAGAAAAAACAAAACACAATCACAATTGAGAAGACACTAGACACAAACACAGTAAATAGTCAATATTGACATTAATAAATGGATATATTTAACCCTGAAAATGAAAAGAAATTAACATTTATTTTGCATACAAATATAGCATGTATTCCTTTTTTTCTCAAAACACAGTACTGTGCAAAAGTCTTAGGCCACTAGTATGTTCACCAAAAAAAAAAGGTTTTAAGTGGGTTATTTCTATCTTTTGCGGTGTCAGTTGTAAATATCAGTTTACATTTTTAAACATTATTTTTGTCATTAATTGTAATAATGCAGTGAGATTATTGTCTGACAACAGTCTCCACACAGAGATCTGATCATCATCCAGTCTGACTGAAATGAGAAGTAACAGAAGTCTCAGTTTGTTCTGTTACTTCATGTCATTTCAGACAGACTGGAGCTTGAACAACTCATTACTGTAAGACACAATATAAAACTGAAGCTGAGACTTTGTTTAAAAAGTACTAAAGGGAC
>JAUCNO010001113.1:1525421-1535595 GCA_032353835.1 Enteromius viviparus | reverse complement strand
TTTTTTTTTTTTTTCCTCATCTTTATGTTAATTAGAGAGTTTTTGGGGATTTCTGGCTAATTTAGAGAAATTATTGCTTCAAATCTTTTCAAATCTCTTCATTGGATGTGGAGTAAAAAATATTTATGTTTTCATTGAGGTCAGGTTGTGGTATAACCATATCATGTAAACAACTGGAAAAGCATATACACACCACTCTCAATTAGCTTTGCAATATATAATAAATATTGTTTTTTGGTAAACAGCAGATATTCTTCAATAAAATGGTGTAGATGTAAAATGTGAAAAAAGTGTTACATAGATAGATAGTATAGCATAAAATATCTGGCACATCTCTGTCAAATTATATTTTTATTGTTTGTTAATAAGCTTTTAATATAACTACAAAACATTTTCATAACCATTCCACTGTCAGTATAATATTAGAGGACCAATAAAACAATACAATAAAAAACACAATAGGCTTTATAAATGTGTAAGGCAGGGTGTATATGTCAAAAACAAATGGGTTTCCTTGTGAACGATCTAAAAATCAAATAAAGAAAGAAGGCGATGAATACTCTTTAGGTCTCCCTCAGGTCCCATCAGATCAGATAAGAGAAGACACAGAGTAGGAAAATTGTAGCTGTAATTCAGATAAATAAGTAGATAGTTATTCAAACTGTACGCATTGAGATTTTTTGAGTCAACTGAGATTTAACACAACATTGGAGGACATCTTAGAAATGTATTTACCACGACTCAGTAGACTAGTGATTGAGATGCTGGCATTTGAATTAGCTGTTGCAACTTTAGTGGAGTTGACATTAGTTAGATTCACCAGAACAGAGGATTCAAATACACTTTTTGGTTTTCCCAGCAAGGTTCCTAAAGCAAAGTGCAATATAACAGTCAACTGAAATTAAAATAACTGTGATTGACAATTGAGTGTTCATATTTTTTTTACAATGATTTTGCAAGTTCTCTTACTTAGAAATCACGGAGGGCTCTACAATTTTACAATAGTTGCATTTCCACTGTGAGAGACAGAATCTAAAAAGAAAAATCCGGAAATCAAATTGTATGATTTTTTGGGGCTGTCGCTGAGCAACACGGAGTTTCAGCTCCCTCCAAAGATTTTCAATTGTATTTAGGTCTGGAGACTGGCTAGGCCACTCCAGAACCTTAATATGCTTCTTATGGATTTTAAAACCAGATTTTAAACCATGATGTCTTAGTGTATTACTGATAGTTGCCTTGGAAATGATGGCCCAGCTCTCTCTCAAGTATGCGTCCTTCAGGTAGATCTTAAGGACAGATGATGCATCTCTGCATCAACACCTTGAATGGTAGCCTGTGAAGGGCCTGGTTCAGGATACACAGGTCCTTCTTTGGTAAAATTAAATAGGGGATGTAAAACCTAACTTCACACTGGCTCTATATTGCATCCTTCACCAGCATGACTATACAATATAAATAAACCGAGATGTTCTGTTGAAATTTGTGAATTACTTGGTTTTTTTTAAATTGCAATGTATATACTGTATACACACACACACCAGAAAAATCATAATTTTTGATTATTTCACTAACAACGTTATTGCAATTATTAATTACTCTGAATTGGAGTAACAGCTGATTAAAATTCTGATTTGCGTCACAGAATTAAATTATATTTTAAAGTATTTATTACATTATGCTATATAAAGGCCTCTATAACCTCTGACACGGAGAAGAGTGAAATCTGTATGACAGTTTTTTCAAAAACACTTCCACATAGTATAAAATTTGCTTCCTCTGAAAGCTTTCTTGGTCGTGGTTCCTCATGTCTTCACAGCTCAGTGGCACAACTTATAATGTCCTTAAAGACAATAGTACTACGAAAAAACACAGGAACCTTGTTCAGATGCTCAGTCCGAATCAGATTTTTTTTTTCAGCCTATCTGGCGCAACTACAGACAGGCAGTGCAGCTGCACTAGGGCCTGTGCGGCAGGGTGGGGCTCAAGCAGGCCTGTGCCAACAAATACGGTTGCCGAGAGAGTGTGCGAGTGTGATTGAGAGAGATGCACAAAAATAATGGTTCAATTTAATATAAGTATATATATTTAATATTTAATAAAATGATAAGAGACTGGTTTTATTTGGTTGAAATTAAGTAGTATATAGACACAAATTTGTTGAAATAAGCTCTCTTTCTAGACACGAGGTCTGTGTGTTTGTATGTTTTTCATGGTGCAGCCCAGGGGGGCCGTCACAGCCTGCACTGGGGCCAAAATGTAAAATTTTGGTTTTCAATTTTATAACATTTAGTCAAAACAAGTTATCTGCTTTGCTTTATGAAGTATAGTCCACACAGGCAAGTGTGATGTAAAATGTGCTTTGTATACCTGAGACAAATTAGATGTCCTTCCAGCTGCTAAAGCAATGTAACCGATGGAGTTGCCACTGAGCTCAACCGTCAGACTGAAGGTAGACCTATTGGAGAACATCAGTACTGAAGTGAAGAAACACTGAGAGCTGCCTGAAGGATCACATCCTTTAGGGTTCTCCAAACAAAGTTTGGTTCTTCCACACTCACTGCGAGTTATTTTGGACTATCAGTGAAAAAATAAGAAATATCAGATATGCATTTGTCATCATCTACACCCTCTGTTTTAATAACAATAGCATATCAACGGTATCATAGCATATCATAACTTAGCTCCTAGAGGGCCACAGAGCTGCAGAACTTAGCAACAACCCTAATAAAACACACCTGACCCAGCTACATGTAACCAAGAAGTGCTAAAAACATCCTAACAGATGTGTTGCAGCTAAAACCAGTGACTCGCCAGGAGCTAAATTTGATGTGGATTGTGAACAAATGAGCTTTTTGTACAATGTTGTTTGAAAGGGAAATTGTGCTTCTTTGGACCAAATAATGGTGGAAGGCATAATTGATATTCTTACAGTCAAATTTGTTGGTAGGTACCCATCAGCCTTAATGCACGACAATGCATATCCAGTCACACAAACCACCAAAAGCATCAGCTTGCTCTTCATGTCTGAAGGAAAGACTATATATGCATTTGATTAAATAATCTGAATAAGGGTGAAAAATATGATATAATACAAATTTACTTTAAATTAATAATAAAAATCATTTAATTATCATAATAATAATAATAATAAAACAAATTAAACATTAAATATTACTATAATTTATTAACTTAAATAATTGGATTCAATTCATTAAATTACACCAAAATACAGATAAAAATAAATCACATTCATTTCAAACTGTAGACTGAAACAAAAATGTATGGTTAACATAAAGACATGCCTGTTTTTAATTACATGTAGATGTGTCTTTAACAGTAGATTAATTCACCTTCACACTCTTGCATTATTTGAAAACTTCCTCCCTGCGCATCTTTTAAACCCCAGAAGAACCAGACTGACAATGATCACACCCTATTCCATGAGGAAATACAGAATTTACTAATAAATATGTCCTCGGTTTGGCACCATCTACAGACACTTATCTGAAACAATGTTGTCCATTTCTTTCAGACACAATGTAACTTTCTGATTCTATCCTTTAATGAAACTTATTTAATTTCACATAACATTTATTTGTACATTGTATCTAATTTTGTAACTAGTGCATGAAGTAAAATCAGTTCCTTGTTGAACTAGACTTGTTCTTATAAAGTCTTTCCAGTGAAACGCAGGGAAGCAAAACCTGTGGCACAGGGAAGTATGCAATTTCAGCCGCACCATATAGCTCACAGGTCACAGGTTTGTCTGTAAATTATTGTTGTGTTTTACTTATCTTTGAAGCATCCTATAGGTGTATGTGACTTTCTTCTTTCAGACTAACCCAATCTGAGTTATATTGCTTTCCAGACTCCTCCAAGCCTTTTCATGGGACTAAGCAAGTGTTTGCTGTGCACGCTTCAGAAGACATTAAATAGTTAGAAAGTACACACATTCATAATTACTTTAGGCTTTGTTTAATGAGAGCCATTCATGTTAAAACAAGGGAGGATCATCTGCCCAGGCAGGACCTTTTGCTAAGAGAGTGACAAAACAATTTTGGAAGCGAAGAGTGAAGGTGCGTGCACCTGTTATGTTGAGTGAAATGTTTTATTGTCCCCATCACTGTCATCACTGTGTGTATGTAGTTTGACTGCGACATGTACTGGTTGAGGGTATGTCTTTTTTTGGATGCTGTGATGGTATATAATTCCCATAACTTTAAGATACAATTTTGAGTTCCTGTTAAAGGGAACATCTAGGTTATAGAGTAACCCTTGTTCCCAGAGTGGGAATGAGATACAGAGTAGCTGGTTGTTTCTGCTAATTGTTGTTCATGCTAATTGTTTCTGCATAGGTTTTTGACCTTTTGTGGGAAATCTGCTGGGATGGCACAATGCCTACCTATGTTGGAGCTGTGATGCAGCTTTTGTGAGTATAGCTTTTACACCATCAGCCAATTAATTGATGTAAGGTTATAGGCTTTAGATCAAATGACCACTGCATTCATGACATGGAATCCTACTCATGTCCTATCCCACTCATAGTTAGACCAGTAGACCAGTTACACCAGTCGAGAATGTACACTCTCGGTCTGCTAATCACTGTAAAATAAAGTCATATTTGAGGGGTGTATTTGGAGCTTTTCTGGAATTACTACATCAGGGGTATCAAATTCAGTTTGTACTGGTTTGTACTGCAAACAGTAACTGCATGTTGTTACTCTTTGCGTTATCAGGGAATGCATGATAACAATACAGAGAAATTAAATAGGCCCTTAGGGTTAGGGTTAGGGTTTGAAATTAACTGCCTAGAGAGTGATTTTTTTCCAGCTTATGAATAATAAAAATCATAAAAAACCATTTTAAAACATCTGAATGCAGCAGTGATGACTCTCAGCCTGGGAGTTCGCATTGCACTGGTTGCCTCTACATTTTTTTCACTGACTTACTGCAGAAAAGAGTTTTGTGTCACCACTGTTGTGCTTTGACAACTCAAGTTTTATCATAAAAAAAAAAAAGTTTGAGCTACTGTAGTTTGCAAGATCATAATTACAATAACAATGCGGCTGTGAAAGCTGACATTAGTTGACCTGTTTGGTGATTACATTTAACATCCTTCTTGACAACCTCTTGTTAGCAGCTGTTGTTGTTGTAAACAAAGTTAAAAAAAAATCACAAGGGGTATTGTCGATGTATTTAAAGGCATAACAGTCCAGAAGTGCCAGAATGTAGCCTGAAGTGCTAACTCGTTTGCTTGTTTTGGCCTACAAAAACACGTCATCCTTTCTTTTTTTCTGCTGAAGTCATCAACTGTTTGACTGAACAGATATGGCTGAACAAATCAAAACCGAAAGTGTTAAGCAATTACATTTTCCATATATGTTGATTATATTAGCTAGGCCTACTTGTGTTTTGAGGTCACAAAGTTGAAACTTTAATACATTCGTTCTGTTCTTTTAAATTGGTTCAGAAGTGTAGGTCTAATTTACATTCCCATTTAAATAAACTTAAATACATTTTTTCATCCATAAACAAAACTTACTGCAAGGCTTTTTGTATTTATGGCATTAAAAACTGTAATAGATTGCCGAAACAACATTTACCATTGATTAGGCTCAACCAGATTTTTTCATTCATAATTAGTATTATTTTATTAGTATTATAAAAGTATTATTTTATTGGTATTGGTGTTTATTTAATTAGTATTATTATATTGCATTCGTTAAGCAACCAGCAGATAGCTACAGTTCGTCCTCCAAACCGCTCGGTGGCGATCGCAAACAGAAATGCTGGTTTTAAGAAAATACACTCGCGCGGCGATTGTGGGTAATATTCATGGCGGAGTTCTGAATCTGCAGTTGAGAGACACACCTTCTACTTTTCTCTCTGGATGATCAAATAGAGGAATTAACTTACATATTTATCTTTTGTAAAAGTGAATTAACGTCCATACATTTGAAGGAATGGCTGAAACAGGCTCAGGTGAGCGGAGTGTGTTATATTTAGTTAGTCTGAGAAACACTGCAGCTGTTATTGAGCGCAACCGGGACTGTAAACAGATGATTTTTCAGCAACAGATACCTATTTAGTAGTTATATTCGTATACATATTAGGTTACAAATGTGCAGTCTGGGTAATAATGAGTAAAGGGACCCAAATAGATGGCTAACTGAACTGAAATAGATGGCGAATGAACTGGCCTAATGCTGGTTGCACATGCAATACATTGTGCGTATGTAATTTGTTTATGCTACAAGGAATGCTTTTAAACATATTAAGGTTTTCGCTTTTTTGAAAGTTAGGTTGTTGAATTCGTTTTTTTTTTCAGTTACAATTACAAAGGTCAAAGCATAACGTATATTTGCTTTGAAAGTTTAGCTAAGTTAAATCTGTTGAAGGTGTAGTTTCCAGTGTGTTGGTTAATGCTGTCAGTAGGTACTGTCACTTAAGTTCATCCGTTCCCTCTCAAGATCAAGCTCAAGACATGAAACATGACAGCATTTCATCCCCTGGGATCTCAGATCAGGAGAAGGAGATGGCAGTCAATGCTTTTGAGGCTTTTAAGGTAAATAATTATAATCTGAGCAGGCGATTGTTTCCGTGGTTGTTCCTGGAGGTTATAGTTGATGATATAATGTGATGTTTCTTTAGACTGGAGGCTACGACGAGTCCTTGAAACACCTTGACAGCCTTCAGGAGCTTAACAAAGAGGACTACAAGATTACAATGAATAAAGCGGTCACTGAGTTTTATAAAAGTGGGCAGACAACAACCAGCACCCTGAAGCAGACATTATTGACCTTGAAGAATCAGGTTTGATATTAAGTATTGCATCTTTCTCGTTATTATAAGCCTTGTCATTAGAGTACTGATGCTGAATGATCGCTGTTTGCAGATGCACGCAGCTGTGGATGATATTGATGGCTTGGATGATGTTGAGAACAGTATCCTTTACTACAATCAAGCAGTGATCCATTACCACATGCGACAGTATTCAGAAGCTATATCCATCGGGGAGAAACTCTACCAGTTTCTTGAACCTTTTGGTATGTTTCAGGATGCAAATGAAAGGTTATTGCATGGTGTTGTTGAGCAATTCATACATATTTTTTTTGTGTGTATATAAATCTGCACCTGGACTAGTACCGAACATATTAAGTGTTTTAACTGGTCTGGTGCAATATTGTGGCATGGCTTGATGGGTTTCTCTGTCCTAGAAGAAAAGTTTGCTCAGGCCGTTTGTTTCTTGTTGGTGGACCTGTACCTGCTCACCTTCCAGCCAGAGAAGGCACTACACCTGTTAGCTGTGCTGGAGAAGCTCACTGTGAAGGATGGGAACAGCAAAAATGGCAAAGGAGAGGTGAGCGAGATTTGTCTCTTCTGAATTATTTTTATTTTGGATTGTTTCACTTGTTCTCACTAGAATTGTTCAAGTGTTACTGCATCTGTAATTTTAACTACTGCTAAATCGCTCTGTTTTTGTCTATTTATTTACCTTGATAATGTTATGTAATGTACCAAATGTTCTTCCTTTCAGAATTTGGGGTCAGTGAGATTAGAATTTTTTATTATTATTTATTTTTGTTTTGCGCTACATTTTGAGAGGGAAAACAACATCTTAAGACTATTTATTTAGTCAGAAAAAAAACAAAAATGTTAACAAATAATATTATTGCAATTTAAAATAAACGTTCAATTTTAATATATTTCTAAGTTGATGGATGCTTTACATCCTTCAGAAATACTACTGACTTGGTACTAAAGAAGCGTGTTAATGAAAAAAAATTTTGCAGTTATTATAAAAAACAAATATATATTGTTATTTATTTATTAATTTTTTTTCATACATTTTCTCACATTTGATCCGTCTGTAATACTCAAGAGTTTTCCCTCAATACATTTTTTACTTTTAGTACAGTAGCTTTATTTTTATGTATTGGATCAGATAAAGGCATGCAGAATAAGCTAAAATGTGCTTTATAAGTACTGATAAACAGCCAATATGCTAGAAAGCAACCAGTTATTAATGTTCCGTAAAGTGTTGACGTTCTATAATTGTATATATATATCTCTTACAGAAGTGTATCTTAATAGGTGTTGGTCAGCCAAAGTGATAATTTTGGATTGTAGTGTTTGTAAAAGTTGAACTCTAACTGTAGCACACCATGTCATGCTCTAGAAAGTAAAAAAAAAAAAAGGTCAATTAGCCAGATATGTGAGATGATAAATTGAGAGTTGTTGTAATTTTTTGGATTATGTGTCATTTACAGAGCTCTAACAGCACAAATAAGGAATCTGCTGCTATGAAAGCAGAGTTCACAGCTATGATCGAGGCAGCTAAATCAAAGATGCACCAGGTGAGAGCATGGAGCATAATGAACCTTGAACTTCAGTGTCTGGTGCCAATTTAAAGCACTCAGATTTAACAAAATTGGATAAAACAGCACACAGATTTAACGTAACTTAATATTAAAGGTTTGTAATAGATTTGCACAGTTTATTAGTTCTGAATTAAGTTAAATATGTTCAGAGAACGAACTGTAAATCTAAAATGCTTGAATGTATGCTTGGCAGTTGGCAACTAGCAATATTGTCTAGCATTTGAGCTGTTTGGAATATGTGTGTGTGCAGTATAAAGTACGAGCCTATATCCAGATGAAGTCACTGAAGGCCTGTAAACGGGAAATCAAATCTGTGATGAACACATCTGGAAATGTGAGTAATTTGCACACGTGAGAACGCCTGCTCATGTAATGCTCTTTTTGGCTGACTGCATTTACACATTTCTCCCTTAGTCTGCGCCATCACTCTTCCTGAAGAGCAATTTCGAGTATTTAAGGGGAAATTATCGTAAAGCTGTGAAACTCCTCAATAGTTCAAATATCGCAGAGCATCCAGGACCCTTGAAAACAGGTACAGAGTTCAAAACCACACACACATGCTTTAAAAAGAAAATTAATTTGTGAGATTTGTGCACTGCAATCATTTACATTTTTAGAAAATACACCATGGGAAAATCAATAAATGTTTTCTTAAGCCTTATTCGTTTATGAAAAATCATGTTTTTCTTTCCTGGAATATATTTACTCAAGTTTTTTTTTCCTCTTAAAGGTGAATGCGTGAGATGTATGTTCTGGAATAATCTGGGTTGTATCCATTTTGCCATGGGGAAGCACAACCTGGGTCTTTTTTACTTTAAAAAAGCACTTCAAGAAAATGACCACATATGTGCCCAGCTTGGTGACGGCAGCAATGGGCAGGGTAAGAGAAATTAGGACCTTTTACATGCCCGATCATATAGCAGAATCTGTGATGTATGCTTTTCAGTATAAGATTATATGTAGATCTTTGAACCCCCCCGATTTTTTAAATTGTATATTATATATATTTTGTAGCCTTGTTTATTAACATTGTTTTATTTGGGGTTTTTTTCCACAGCAGCAAAGAAGTTCACGGGCATCCCTATGTGTGCTCTGTTAGCTAATAAGCGCTATGAGTTACTGTATAACTGTGGGATTCAGTTACTTCATATCGGTCGACCGCTGGCAGCGTTTGAGTGTCTGATCGAGGCAGTGCAGGTCTATCACTCCAACCCTCGACTCTGGCTCAGGCTCGCCGAATGCTGCATCACAGCTAATAAAGGGGTACAGATATTAACGCACACATGAAATTAAAATTTCAAATGAAATGCATTTGGAAAATCTTGGTGTACTCAAACAGGTTGAACACTTCCACTGCTGTTCAGTTTGGGGTTAGTAAGACTTTTTTTGTTGTTTTTTTTAATGACAAAAGTAATACTTTAGTTGGCACATTAAAAGAATAACATCACAGAATCCTGAAGGTAAGAAAATGTGTCATGGTTTCTGAAATATTTTAAGCAACAGTAATAAGAAATATTATTCAGCTTATTAGAGTAATGGCTGTTTCAGCTTTGCTGTCAAAGCAGTAAATTGCATTTTTTTTAAATATTTAAATATGTATAATGTTCCACGAAATCACTTTTGGTGATTTTGATTAAATGAATACAGTCTTGGCGAGCTCAAGAGACTTGTATTTCTTGGTACCAAACATTTAAATATCTTACTGACCCCAAACACAATAGGGCTTTTCACACTTGAAATTGTTAACCCAGGGTTATCGTAAACCCCGGGTAAACGGAATCCTGGGTTATCTG
>JAUCNO010001113.1:1483033-1516768 GCA_032353835.1 Enteromius viviparus | reverse complement strand
ATACTGCTCCACGTTTTGGTTTATATAATTAAAAGTCTTTTATTTTACGTTTTGTCTCCATCGTCCTCCTTCTCCCGAATCCTCCTCGTTACATCAATATACAAAATTATTATTAATTGTCATTTTAAACAATAATTACTATTGATATATAATTACTAAAATACTATTTGAATCTAATATTTAACAAATGAATTATAAGTACTTTTTACTGTATACTTATGAAGTATTTTTTAACAATAATAAATAGTAAAGCATAAGGCATTTTAGGTTACTGTGGGATAAAACAACAGACGGTAGGTGGCAGTGCTCTGAGCACAGATACTGCAGACACTATTTTTCAGCAGAAAACCTGGAGGGTCCAAGATTATGGATACTCATAACAGTAACAACTGTAATCTTGCAACCCATAATATTCCTTAATATACAATTCACATTCAGCAGATTGGGAGAAATGCACTTTATTGTCAATGTTATTACATACACACACTACTGTTTCATCTTTTTTACTATTCGGGCACAACAGCTGTCAAAGAATGTTGGTGAGGTATCTTGTCACAGCAGCTCTGATAAGTCAAAAACAATGCTTTCAGAAAAGAAAGAGGCTAAATTTTTTATTTTGTTTTATGAAAATGCAGCACGAGTGAGCAAAGCTATAGTGAAATAATTAAAGGACAATGCTCCTGGTAAAGCATTTTGACTCTTATTCAGAGAAAAACATTCTCTGAACATCTTGCAAAACATATTTCATTTTCAACACAGACACATTTCAAGTGCACAAGTATACAACAGCACAGTTTTTGGGGAAAACAATGCTCACAGAAGACACGCATAATCAAGCTCGCGAATACACAGACGCTGTGCACTCTTGGTGGACACCATTGTGACATGCATACACTCACATACACACATTTTGACAATAAATAGTAGAAAGAATCACAGCAGTAGAATGAAAATAAGACAGTGTGGATAGCAGACGTGATACAGATCACCCATTTGTCTTGTGATGCCCAAGTTAGCGGTCAGTGGGGCAGTTCCTGAAGCAGCTCTGATGCCAGGTAGCTGATGTGGCTCCAGGCCTCCTGAACATGGTGTGACTCAGTAGTACGGGCGCACACGGCAAACCGCAGAACAAACTTGCCTGCCAGTTGGCACGGTACCAGATGGATCTTACGTGCGCTGTTGATCCTCTTCAACAGAGTTTCATTTAATTCATTGGAGCCCTGCAGGGTTTAACACACAGCTCAGTAAGGATATTTTGTTACTGCTCACTGATCTGAAAAATGTGCTAACAAAGACTTGTAACTCAAGCAACTATAATATGTTAAGAACTACTTTATAATTAACTGACTATTTGGATTGAGTTTTTAAAAGGAATAGTTCATTCAAAAAATACGGACATTCATAGTATTTTTTTTTTCCTACTATGGAAGTCAATGATTACCAAAACAGCCTGGTTCGGCGGAACAAAGAAATTCATAAAGGTTTGAAACTACTTCAGGGTGAGTAAATTATGATAGAAATTTTTCTTATTAAGGGAACTATTGTTTTATTCTGAGTAAATGAATCAGTGTAATATTTGGGTTGTGTATAGAAATAGGTTCCATTAAAAATATACATTAGGATTAGCATAGCTAATTAAAACTAAAACTAAAGCAAACAACTGTTGTTGTTTTTTTTATAATTTGTGTTTGGTTTCAGTACTGAAAAAAATAAAATAATATATATATATATATATATATTGTTTATACTTTATATTTGTTTTGCCTAAATGCAATGAAATAATTGTTAAATTTATTTTCCAAAAAATTAATAAATAATGTTATCAACGTTTTTTTTCCATGTTGCTATTGTAACTACATCATTTTGTGTAATTTGTGCTGCTCTCTTTGCATGTTAGTAGAAATTTAAATAAATCATACTGCAATTTTCCATAGTTAACCACATCCCAGAGTCGATTAGCAGCGGGAAGACATGTTTTTGTTTCTGTAGAGGTTTTTCTCTGACCTTGAGTCTAAAGCAGACGAGGCCCAGCACAACATCAGCTGAGATCTCAAAGCGTTGATCAGCTCTCACCAAAGTCTCAAACTCTTTGGCCAATCCTACGTGCTGAAACAAGATGAACAATACATTTAGGCATGAAATTATGCAGCTAATTTGTGAGAAACTGGCAGAGCTTTAAGGGAAAAAAAAGTTTCTTGCATGTCTTCATGGAATATGCCCATACAGCCCTGGCTCCAGATGTATACATAAACATCTAAACATGAACATACATATCATATATAGGCTAATTTTATATATATATAATAATGATAAACGCAGTGTATATAAGCACACGTGAAACATGCTCACTCTCACCTGTATGTCGCGGCCGAATACAATTAATCATTGATGGACAACTACACTCAAAAAAATAGGTTGTTGATCTAACATAATAAAATTATGACACCTATTTCGATTAATTTGAATTTAATGAGATCAAACCAATTTCATTTGACATGTTCTTTGAATGTTCCCTGAATATAATTCATTCTTGTTAATTCAACCATTGCTGTTGCTGTACAGGTTTGTTTGTTGTATTGTTTTTTTATTGTGTTTTAATACTTGATCACATGCTAAACATATTCTGTACATCTGCAGCACACATAGTGATCAAGTAAAAATGGCCTCATCACTGGCATTAGCATATTACCACACAGCTCATATAGCCATAGCTTAAAAACAAGGTCTACACTTCACCATGATGGTAACCTCAAGAATCAACATAAGCATAAACTCTTTTAAATGTCAAATATTACTGAGCAACTAACTTTAAAAGGTATTCCCCTTTACTAAAATTAATTCACATAATTTAAATAGATGCTATGGTTGACACCTATTGGTAAAATAAAGCCCTCCCTAACCCTAATACTTTGCCATACAGAATTTGCCATAAATAATTCACATTTTACAGGATTGAAAAAACATCTAAGCGCAAAACCAGCATCTTCTCATTTTATAATGTACTGATTATTGTTTGCTATATTTTACCACTTGCGCACCTCCCCTTACATATTCTCACGCGTAAAGTGCCGATGTGGGTACGCAAAGCCGACTGATAAAGAAGCGGGTAGCTATACGCCGTATACACCTGCGCACACCCTGCATAACACCACTGACACTAGCAAGAACATGCACCAACATGCTCATTGACAAATGTCTTGTAAGGTCTTGTAAGATGTTTTTCCCTTTACACAGACCTGTACGCGTGATCGCCAAGTTGAAAGTGAACAGCGCATGCGCTAATTTAAAAGGATTTAAATTGTGCTGAACAGAATGCACAAACTCACACAATCAAATAATATAAATGAATGAACGGCTTACATATTTGAAACAGTTGTAAATAATTAATAATATATGTAAAAGCTTTCATCTGTGGGTGAAAAACGTCTTCAAGAATACCAGCAGAGGGCAGCCTATAGATTAAAATAAGCAACCAAAAAAACAGAGCGGGAGAATGATCATGTGCTAATCATGTTCAATAAATTGTCCTAAATAGATTAAGTTTATCAGTAATATTTTCTCAATGCTGATTGCTGGAATCAAATCTGACCACGCAATTTCATCCTTCTCAGTTATTCCTTATGGCTACTGTCCAGCATTTGAGAGCTGACCATTAAACAATTACTGAAGTCCTGAATGAAGAAAAGAGAAGTACAAATTATGTTCTTTGATAGATGCCCTAAATACATTATTTTATCAGTAATCTTTTTTGTTGTTGTTGTTTCAATGCTGATTACTGTATTCAGATCTAATCACACAAAACCTTAATGATATTTTACTAAACTGAAACTACAAAGCTTAAAAACAGGTTGTGTATGCTCTCTATTTCTCCACCAACATCCAGAACACGTAATGAAGATGAAGGGGGGAAAACTATGGAGCCAAATAAGATATGATTGGCAAGGCTAACTTGATTGACAGCATGGATTAAAGGCAGTTACCTTGCGGATGTAGGCTTGGAGACCTTTGAGTCCGTACATGCGGAACACAAACCACAACTTGAGAGAGCGGAACCTACGACCCAATGGGATCTGCCAGTGCTGAAGGGAGATGAGATGAGACATGACATATGAACCGTTCTCACATAAATACACAAACCAGTGCACATACACTTCTGATTATACATAAGTTTGTACTTTCTATACAAAATGTTGCTATCTTATTTTCTCAAAACCATAGACTTACAAATTAATAAGTTATCTTAAACACGCAAAACTGCACACATACAAAATGCATGCATTATACTTACTCTATAATCAGTGACAAGTCCTATGAATATAAAAAAAAAAGAAAAAAGTCAATATTTAATCATAACACACTAAATAGCAAACTGTAAATAATGCAAATAGACAAGTACACAGCACACAAACGATTATTTACGTAACAAGCAATAAAAGAACATCATTCTTTTTTTTTCCATCTGACCAAGCCTGTTGGTAATTTAATCAGGAAGTTGTTCATGATGGAAATGGCTTTAAGGTGTGTATATGCACATGTGTGTGTGTGTTGTGTACTGGGTTTAGAAAATGGGCTGCTCTTTTGTTTTGCTGTCAGCACAATTACAATCGTCTGCACAGCTGCACACTGCCCACAGACACATTACCACAGGAACTGTCTTTGTTTAGCCATGTTTAAATGTCCAACAAGCAACAGGCAGCTCATTCGTGGACACGTGTGAGGAAACAACAGACATGAGAGATCAGATTACTGATACTGCATTAGATATCAAAAAAGCGGCATCTGCAAACAAATCATGATTGACTGTTTAGAAATTTTACAATTATCCATAGTGAAGAGGTGATTTTTAGTAAATATATTCTCATCGCTTCATAACATTCAGATTGAAACACTGATAGCAGATAGACTGTTTTGACAATTCCCTTTAAACTTTTCTGGACCTTAGAGGTTAGAAAGCTTGTTTACCAGCAGCACAGAGGCTTACAGAAGACAGCAGAGCACTAAGGTGAATAATCTGATCGAGCCTTCATTGTGACGTAAAGTGGATGTCAGCACAAAATGTCGCATCTCATTAATAAGGATCATTGTCATCCTCTTTACACCTCATGCTAATGCACTTCAGTCTTTTATTAGTTTTATTATAGTTTATTCTTTTTAATAATGGCTTATAGTTTCCATTGCTTAGCTAACAGAAATATGTGTGAGCAAAATAAAATAAGAAATAAAGTATACACTGCAAAGTACTGATTGGTTACCTGATTCTTGGTGATCATGCTTAAGATAAAGCGGCTCCATTTTAAATGCTCCAATGATGTCTGATCTTTTCTTCACCCTGCACAGAGACATTCACCTTCAGTGTTTGAGACGACAATCATATCACATTATTGTGCACACATCATATATCATTATATGAATGTTGAGTAACAGGTGATTAATATCCAAATGTTTTATTACTGTGTATCCTGACGTGACAAAAAAGTATTAAACAACTCAGTAAACATATACAAATACAAATACAAAGTTTGTTGCTCATACAAATCTGGACAACAAAAACAATTATTCCTTACATTAATTTTACAGTTTTTGTGTGTCTGTTTTTTTCTGTTTTGATTGTGATTTTTATCTATCTATCTATCTATCTTCTAACTCCATTTAAAACTATCTTTTACAAACCAAATGTAACAATAGACTCACAAAGAGGACATGAGGTAATAAAAGGTTTGAATCCAGATTTGTGTATAATGCCATTTGTACAATCTACACAAATTAACCTTTTTATACCGTATGTGCAGCATCTCTATGCATGCATCTATTTTAAGTATTTACAATACATAATACAATTATGGTCATTGGCAAAATTAGTTCTAAAAAAAGGATTTGCATAATTTGTTTTAAGGGTTACGGGGTTTAGGTTTACTTTATTGCGATTTAGTCAGGGCAGGGTCAAGATGGGGTTTAAAGATTTGCTAGATGCCACTCAGTTTAATTATTTTCTTTCTGATTATGTGAAGTGACATACCCATATCACACACTATTAAAATGTGGCTTAAGTGTTGAAATAACTTGAAACTTGAAAAGTTGGTTTTGTATTATTGTGATTGTGATTAAAATTCAAATAGCTTTGATTTAAAAATATAATGCATTCCTAGCAAAATTGAATTTTAAGCATGATCATACCTGCCATTATAGCGTCACATGGTCCTCTAGAATAAATTGTATTTATTTGGTGCTCAAGAAAAAACAGCTGTACAGTTGAATATCTTATGGGAGCTATGATTCATGGTGAATGAAAAAAAAAATCAGAAGAACAGCATTTATTTAAAATTATAAATTACTACACTTTCGATTTATTTCAATTCATCTTTGCTGTATTAATGCTGTATATGTGCTGCATATCATCAGGGTTAATTTGGATACACTCCTGTCTTGTATTTTCTCTCTATATAAACATGAACATTTTTGTTTGCCTGGTGCTAACAGAAAAGGGCAGCTGGGACCGTTTGCCCTGTTGACTGAAAAGCCAACCAATAGCATGTTGAGATACAGTACTGTATATTGGGTCAGAGTATAAATGAATATGATTTTTACTGAAAGAGCTACTAAACACTTACCACATTGCTGAGCAGTCAAAGTTGACCAGGAGCCATTTATGAGGATTGAAATTGAAAGAGTCTGCAAACTAAAAGAAAAGCAAACTCTTATGTGATTTTTTTTTTCTAAAACTGATGCAACATGCCACATCCTGCTATTGGATAAATTATAAACATTTCTATTCCATTATCATCAGAGAGACTCTGGTGAGTTTTACAAATATTTAGTAGTAGACATTTATTTTAACAAGATTCAAATTGTTAGAAATTTTAAAATAATTTAGATCTTTTAAATAAGAAGTGCAAATGCAGTCAATGTTGTTTATTCATTCATCTAATTATTTATAATTATTAACTAACTTATCATTAACTAATAATAAACTAGTGTTTACATATTCATTCAGTTTTGCAGCCTCTTTTATACCCTAACATAGAACTCATTTCACATATTCGGCTTGATCAACTGCAGCATCTGCTCAATGAGCATTCAAAAAGAGCCACTATCTCAAAGTCTAATCTTTTTGCTCACTCTCCCTTTTCCAATATCCTTTCCATCTGCCGCAATAAAGAAAGCAGACACTGCCACGACGGTTTGATTGTTGCCATTCTGAGTCCTGCCTGTCTTTCACTTCCTGGCAACCAACACCACACAGGAAACAGCAGCCGGCTGTCATTCTGGTCAATAATAAAAACCATTGCCTGTGCAGGGGAGCACAGTCTTCACTATTGTCTGAACTTGTGCAATTAATAAACAGTGATATTTCTTTAGTGAGGGAAAAAAGGAACTTATCTAAAGGTCTCCCTACGCCTCAGGAAATTACTTTACCCTTATCATTGTGACACCCAGCTGGGCTCCACGGAAACTCAAAGGACGATCGGGGATCTCTAATATCCCGTCCATTCCACAAGTCATCGTTCATGCCAGCTTGCATCATTTTTGACATTTAAATATTCTCTATCGCACACACATGACTCAACGCACTGCTCCTAAAGAAACAGGATCAATAGTTTGAGCCCGGCACAGATTGCCCTTCTGGTATCATTCGTGCTTCTAAGGGCTTTAAAAGCACCCTGTGAAGTGTGCTTAAGAACACACTGTGTGATTTGAATGTTATCTCACCTCTATGCCATTTAGCAAGGGTCTGAACTCTGGACAGATAAATGCACTCCCAGCATATGCAGCATCAATGTGCATCCAGATTTTCTCTGAGTTACCTGTCATAAAAACAGTGACAATTAAAATATTCATCAATATTTTACAAGATACAAAAGGGAAATAAAAATAAATGGAAATCAACCTTACATATAGGGCCGAGCTCAGTGATGCAGTCAAATGCACAAGATGGAGTTGTTCCCAATGTCGCACAAAACTAAGAGAAACATTCAGAATATCAAGCAGATGGATTATTACGTGCTTGTTTTATTATTTAATGTACTACAGATAAGACATTTCTTTATCTGAATCACGAATGTTCAATGAAAAATTAATTTGAGCTATATGTTTTGGTTGCAAGAAGATTTGTTCCTGCTTTGTTTTTGTCATTATACTGTGATTCTTCTGACACGGGTTTGCTGGCTGAGCCTGCGGCTAATTTGACTAATGTGATTCAAAAAAACAGGCTCTCCAAACAGCATTAACCATCATGCAGACAGGGGGGGACAGGTTCAGAGAAAGAGCAGAGACAAATGTCCAATTTGTTCTCATTTTGTGCTCTCTAACAGTCTGAGTGGCTGCTATCTTTCTACCATGATGTTGACTGATTCTGTAATTTTGCACTTGTTATATATAGCAGCTGTTCTAATGGTAAGGGTTAATCATCAAGATTCAAGAGCAAATTCTGCAACATTTCCTGGAGTTAATAACAATAACAATAAATGAAAGTAATGTTTCTTAGGACAATTCTTAAGGTGGTCACACTTTAGTTTGGGGACCATTAACTATGGCTTCAGTAAACTTTTAAAGCAGCATATCGATATAGTTAGTATGGTAGTTTTGGGGTAAGAGTAAGGGATCTAATATATGGTCAGAATATGTGCTGTATAAGTAATAAACAGCCAATATATTAGGAACATGCATGCTGATAAGAAACTAGTTAATAGCAAATAGTAAATATGTTGATGCTCTATTTGAAACATTCTGTTGACAATAAGATACGTTGCACAGTAACTTTGCAAGTACTTGTCAATTTTTTCTAACACTAACCCTACAAGTCTACGAATGCTCTACTAACACTATAATCAGGGTTAATAGACATGTAAACAACAAGAGTTACTTGTTGTCAACAAAATGTTTTAAAGCGGGAATCATAGTAAAGTAAACCCTGGTCTTTGAACTAAAGTGTTACTCTTAAGACAATAGTGCTGTTTAAAAGAAACTTGTAGTTATTACAGATATACATACAAAAAACGGTATGAGTCCTGCAGCTCTGTCCTCTTCTAGAACTTTCTGCAGTGCAGCTCCTCGCACAGAAAATTTATTGTCAGTAGGAATTTTCTTCATCCTTACTCCACCTATTAAACCTGCCCTCTCCACCGATGAATGTGCCTGAAATATTAACAAACCAAATATTCATGCTTTCAGGTTAGACATACTCATATTTCAAACACGTTCATTAAAAATGGATCAACGTTATCCTGCTGAATGACCCTTTCACTTTGTTTGACATTTCTGTTCAGTAAGAATTACAGTGCCCTCCACAAATATATTGGTACCCTTGGTAAATCTGAGCAGAAGTAGCTGTAAAAATTTCTCTGCATTGTTTCTCCTTTTGATCTTTCATTCAAATAATTCATGAAATTCTAATCTACCATTGAAGTAAAACAAAATTGGAAGAAAAACTCATGATGAATTAAATGTTCTCCTCTTTAGTTTACCTCCTTCAGGGTTCAGGTCAGAGGACTGGGACAGCAATGGCAAAAGCTTCATTTTGTGCTCAGTGACTAATTTTTGTGTTTATTTTGGATTATTGTCAAAATAAATGGAAGCCTCAACTGTGGCCCATTATAAGATTTCAGTCAGTGAATTATTGAGTTTCATCTGTTGGTATTTGATAGAACATCAAAAACACACCATCTTTTGTGATTGCTGCTAAAAAACTTTTTTTGTTTGTTTCATCTGATCATAGAAGCCAGTCCCATTTGTAGCTCAAGTCCTGTCTGACAACTGAACACGCTGGAGATTGTTTTTGCATGAGCAATGTGAATTTTTCTTAAACCCTCCCAAACAACATGTGCTGATGTAGGGACTGTTTGACTTTTTTTAAAGGTTTTCTTACCCTGAGACTCAACTTTTTTTGCAATTCTCCAGCTGTGGTCCTTAAAGAGTCTTTAGCCACTCAAATACACTTCTCCTCGCCGTGTATTAGGATGATAGAGACACACGCCCTCTTCCAGGCAGTTTCCTAACATTGTATGTTGATTGGAAATGTTTTATTATTTCCCTGATGGTGAGAATGGAAATTTTCACTGCTTTAGCTCTTTTCTTAAAGCCCCTTCACTAATTTGTGAAGCTCAATTATCGTTTGCAGCAAGAAAGAAGAAGAAATATATTCTTTGGTTTTTCTCATTGTGTTAATGATTAAGGGATTTTGTGCTTTCCTATTTTTCCTATTTTTTGTGCTCCAATATAGATTTCTGAGAAACAGGAAGCCAGGCCTGGACATTTTCATGTTCATAATCTCCCTGGAGTGCTCAAAATGTTGTGAATATAAATGGGAATATACTTCCGAGATATTTTGCTCATAAAAAATTCTAGGGGTGCCAATAATTGTGGTCAACAAGTATTAGAGAAAATTATTTATTTCACAATGAGATTTTCTCCCCATTTCAATTGTTTTAATTCAGTTGTAGGTTAGAATTTTGTAAAATTTTAAAAGTAAATATTAAAAGGATAAACAATGCAATTTTATTTTCACAGCCACCTTTGCTCAGATTTATCAAATGTGCCAATATTAGTGGAGGGCACTGTACCTTGATGACAGTCTTTTATCCAGACTTGTTCTTTTACCTGATCAGATGAGTATGCAACTAGTTTGGATATAATGTCTGCTTCGGATTGGTCAGGATGGTCAGCATGGATCAGTCTGACAATTTTGGAACGAGCAGCAAGAAGAGCTATGAGAGTGGCTTCACTGGCAGTGCCCTGTAGAAACAAACAACATATTATATGCATTTATACAGTACTTGATGCTTTGAACAATGTTGCTGTTTATGGAAATTCAAAAGCAGTCTATACTGAACAGCGTTTCTCTCTATTGGTAGACATATTCAATATTACTTGAGACATAATTTCCTTATTTCAAATATTGGATTGAGCAAAGCAACCTCGATCAATAAGAACTAATGCTGCTCAGACATTGTAAATGCAGCTTTGATGAATTTTCATCAGCTCTTCAGCTCTGTTTTGTGTGTCCTCAATGAGCAAAGGAGAAGACTTCCACTCAAAACCCCTCAATACAGATCATCTCAGCTCATTGTGAGGCACGAGCTGTCTTTGATTTCCCTTCGTAAGCCTGACAGTGGACACCTATGTCCTGATTACTAATGATTTGGCAAGATATCACAAAGCACAATGAAATAATTTCAAAAACAAGAATGATTTTGAATTGCAAATTCTTTGATTAACTGCTATTTTTACTGCATTTAACCCTAAAAAGCCTACTATATCATATTTGATTGACCTCTAAAGGACCAATATGATTAAAATGTTGTCTAAAATCATGTTGTACACAATCTATTATGCCTTTTGTCTTCTGATTAATACTTATTATAGAAAGAAAAATACATTTAAATCATTTTAATAATAAAAAAAAAACAGGTAGTGGTACACGTCTTTTTGCTGAAAATTCTTTATAGATTTTTTATGAAGTATTCATATTTTCTACTTCCACCCAGAGCTGCAGTACTTAGACTCGGGACTGGATTCAGCTGGAATCACACATGGATTATGGACACAGAAATTTTTCAGAGTGCAGACGAATCCAAGTGTAATATAAAATAATATAAAAACAATGAACAACATAAAATCAGTATAAAAAGACAATCATAAACGTCTTCCAGTTAAACTCATTTGATTAAAAACTAGGACACGACAAGGTGGTCCCGGACCCAACACGGCTTCCACCTGTTCTCCTCCCTTTTCTTCTATGCCCACCTTTGCTGAGAGGCATAGCTTACAAAACCCACAAACTCCCCTCATTAGTGAGTTCTATCAGTGAAAATAATGCCTGTTGCCATAGTGAGCTCTCTCAAAAGCACAAAGACAAAACCATTCAGTAGGAGTACACACACTCCAAAGCAGCCTTAATGACAGAGCATCAAACCAACTGTCATCAGTGGGCTTTCCATACGCTGTGCTTCCTGTGTCTCTCTCTAAATGATCACAGCTGCTCGACTGCTACATCCATAGTGACGAAATGATCACGGACCGCTCTCAACGCACGCCCGCCTGACTGGCTCCTCTCATGTGTAGTTGATGTCTTAAAAGGCAATTTCTACAGGACATAACAATTTGCAGGGCCTAGAGAAGAAATCAATGACAAATAAATTGTTGTGTGGGACATGTGTTTGATATTTGTTATTGTTCAAAATAAATTGCGCATAAACATGGAGTAAGGTTGCCCATGTTAAAGTTATATAAAATGTCCAGATTGTGACACTGAGCACAACATTCTGATAGGAATATAGATAAGAAATTATTTTAAATCCACATTTTTGAATTCTTGAAATGGATGCTCTTCATGAACCCATGGTTAAAAACACTATAAAAGTGATACCATGTAAATAAAAAAATTGCTAGCAGATTAAATCTTTTCTCAATTATCTCACCTGGATGACCCCACCCCCTCTCCCTTCTGTACCAGCCAAGAAATCTTCTGGTAGCTTCAGCATCTTTCCCAGCCAGTCCAGCATAACTGTCTCCAACTCTGTACAGGCAGGACTCGCTGCCTACAAAAATAAATAAATGAAAAAAATAATAATAATTCAGTGATAAATAAAATATTGCATCAGCCTGCAAGATGAGAGCTTCAGATGTCAGGGGTGGGTGGATGGATGGATGAATAGATGGATGAATGGAAAAGTAGATGGATGCTTAATTAACAGACCAACAGGTCGCTAAATGGATGGAAACATTAAGCATTAATCTAGATGGATGGAAAAGCAGATACATTTTGGATGATTGGATGAACGGGTGGATGGATGGGTGGATGGATGGATGGAAAAGCAGATGAATGTTGGATGATTGGATGAATGGATGGGTGGACGAATGGAAAAGCAGATGGATGTATAATTAACAGACAAACTTGTGACTAACTGGAAAGATGGAATCATTAAGCATTAATCTGGATGGATGGAAAAGCAGATACATTTTGGATGATTGGATGAACGGGTGGATGGATGGGTGGATGGATGGAAATCAGATGGATGCATAATTAACAGACCAACTGGTGACTAAATGGATAGAGGGAAACATTAAGCATTAATCTGGGTGAATGTATGGAAGGAAAAGCAGACAAATGTTGGATGGAAGGATGGATGTATGGATGAATGTATGGAAAAGCAAATTAATGCTGGATGGATGGAAAAGCAAATGAATACCGGATGGATGAATAGATGGATGGATGGATGAATGGATGGATGGATGGAAGGAAAAGCAGATGGATGCATAATTAAAAGACCAACAGGTGGTTAAATGGATGGAAACATTAAGAATTAATCTGGATGAATGGATCAATGGATGGAAAAGCAAATGAATGCTGGATGGATGGATGGATGCATGAATCGATGAAAAAACAAAATAGAGAGACTAAATAGAGAGACAAAAAGACATTAAATGGCTGGAAATATTAAACATTTATCTGGATGGACGGATGAATGCATGGATGGATGGTTAAAAAAAGAAGACAAATGTTGAATGGATGTATGACAAAGTAGATAAAAGTTGGATGGATGGATGGATGGATGAAAAAAGCAAATAAATGTTGGTTGGGTGGATAGATAGATGGATGAAAAATAAGACAAATGTTGGATGGATGGATGGATGGATGGACATACAGATGGCTAATTGGATGATTAGACAGAAAGGTGTACAGAGGGAGAGGGGGGAAAAGAGAGAGAGAGAGAGAGAGAGAGAGAGAGAGAGAGAAAGACATACCCAAGAGAATCCAATGCAGCCAATGGCCCCACACAGCATGTCAGCCAGCATTGCAGGAAAAGAGTGAGCTGTAGGAAAGTACGCATAGAAGTACGGGCTGTGCCAGTGTGTCACCTGAAACAGAGCAGCAAACATATAGAAACATTTATTTCAAATTTGTCTTCAGTATTTATGAAGAAAGCTCCAAACGATAATTAAAAACAACAACTATTTGCTTCAGAAATATAGAACATTTTAAGCTGAAGTGCAACCTACAGAAAGACCAGGGACTATGATCTGTCAGATTCAGCTTGGCTGTTCTATTGTTGTTCACCTTCGCTCTTTTGAACAGGGATTATGACTTCAGTAATAGTGACATCAGGGTTTTTTGCTCACAACGTTAAAGGTTAGATGAAATTATGAAGGCTATGAAATTATTCCAGGTGTTTAGTAGAGAAGAGAGCTTGAGGCATTGTGTGTGTGTGTGTCTCTCTTGCAGGATTTTCCTATTGTGAGTCATTCATTAGCCCAAACACACTTTTAAATCACTATTAAAACAAGACTTCTGAAAGGGAAAATCGATCTAATTGGACACAGTGGGAAGGTTAGCACCCTTAACTCAATTAAATTGTTTGTTTTTCCCTCTAAGCTATGAAAGGAAGGGGCGGGGGAGGCTTTTCTCTGACCCCAGGTTAGAGTTTAATGATTCATTTCCTTACTTTCAGCTTATAGCCCCTCAAGAGGTGAACTTTGTCTAATGAGAGAAAACCTTGAGGGTTTCTTGATGTGGTCACCTGCTAGTAAATCTTTATCTGCACAGGATAAATCACATCAATTTATGAATATTTGCACTGTTGTTACATAGTCCTTGACATATTGTATTACAACATAATCATATCTGTTAACTGCAGTTTAAATGATGGACATAACGCAATACACAGCTTGCTTTGTTGCACAAAAGCTTGCTTTATTGCTTTTTTTTAAAATCCTTGAATAAAGATGAACCACCAAAGACAAAGATTAAAAAGACAGATTCAACTAGTTTCCAACTAGAGCTCTGCTGTATATCTAGAACCAGAAGGTTTTGAGTCAAAGTCAGCATGTTTGGTCGCTTTTTATTTTGAAGACCAGTTCTCACTATTATCTAAATATCATTAGTTTATTCTATCTATTTCCTTACTTTATTTTTTTATTCATTTATTATTATTATTTTTCCCCCCTTATTTACTGCTTATTAATAGTTGTAGTTGTTACGTTTAGGTATGTGGTACTACTGTATCTAAAATATAGTCATGCAGAACAAAACACTAATATTTGTCTAATAAAGTACTAATAAACAGTCTATATGCTAGTATTATGCATACTAATTAGCAACTAGCTAATAGAGAGAATCTCATCCAAAATATTTTTTGTACATATAATATGTGTACTGTGTATATTTATTATGTAGACATAAATACAAACACATGCATGCAAATATTAAAGGAAACATGTTATGATTATATATTAAATATATTTAAATATCATATAAAATATATTAATATAAATACATAAATGTAAATGCATGTAAGTATTTCCAAAATACTGTGTGTGTGTGTGTGTGTGTGTGTGTGTGTGTGTTTGTGTGTATTTATATATGTAAACAAAAACTTTTATTTTGGATGTGATTAATTGCGATCTATCATTTGACAATGCTCATTTACTGTATATAAAATTCTAATTATATGAATATAAATGTATGCATTTAAACACATTTAAATATTTTCAAAATATATACTATACGCATGTGTATTTATAAAGAATAAAGAAATACTACCAGGCAAAATGTTTAATCAAAGATCTGAGAACAATAGTAATGACTGTAAAGGAACTGTGTCAAAGTTGGTCAGCACTGACTCACCCCTGGCATGATCACCCTCTCTATGTCTTTGACCACATCCTCATAGCTCTCTGCCTCCTCTGGGGCCTCCTCAGGGATCAGTGACCTGAGATATCCAGGTTCCACATCAGGGTAAACTTGCCTCTTCTCAATGTTCTCTAAATAATCGGCCACATAGTCCACCATCTCCTTCCCACGTCTCCGGAACTCTGCTGCATCCATGTTTTGACTGAAATGGGAGTAGAATCTCTCAGTGTGGAGTTTAAAAGACAAACTGATGTGCTTTTTGTTAATACGGAGAGGTGTTATTGTTTTCATGGTCAACCTGACTCTTAGTATCTTAACAGCAAAACCACGGACTCACCAAAACTCACATAGAATATACACACATAGAAAATACTCAACCATACGTTAGTATCACAAGTTAATTTTTCAAATTCTATTGATAAATAAATTATACCACAGCATGATTATTTTAGTATATAAATAATATTTGAATTAGATGTATTTAAATTTTTTTTTACAAATATTTTCAGTTTAATTTAAAAATGTCACTTTTATTATTTAAAAATTTTAATGGTATTTTTAATACAGTTTTAATTGTACATCTTTCTTGTCTTTTCTTTTAATTTCGCTTTGATTCATTTGACAAAAACAATAATATATTTTTAGTTAACAATAATAACCCTGCATCATATTTTGTACAGAACATTTTTTGCAAATTTGAAAATGAATAAACTGTATGTTAAAACATAATCAGCCATCGTCCATGCCGTCACCTCACCTCAGTGGCAATATTCTGCTGATAAGAACATCACGGGTTGCCAAATACATACTATAAAACTTACTGAATGCAAAGTTCATGTCAATAATAAATTATTATTGTTAGTGTTAATAGTATACTGGTACAGCTAATTCACACTAATTCTACTGATCTTATTCATTCCACCATTTGCCTCACACAGGACACATGTACAGGTTAAATTTGACCTTAAGTTGTTAAAGCAAATGTAATAGAAAGAGTCTATACTAATCAAATTGTTGTAACTGCGCTTTGTCAGCGGGTTGGTGACAGTGGCTACTACTAATTATTTGTATGCCTGTTATCTCTTCACACTAATCCACATAATGCAAATGGATTGAGATGTGTCAGTGTGTGTGTGTGCGTGTGTGTGTGCATGTGATGACTCATCCAGAAGGTGGTCTTTTTGATCACGTACCAGTAAGTACTATTAAAGTTGTTAATCTTTACACAGGCACATTGCAGAGAAACAAGCAAAAAACATTGTGGACAAAGTACGAACGTATCAGCAAACCCTAACGCTTTCCCTAAAAAAAAGCAAAAGCATAAAAATGTCTTTTTGTACTTTGTAAGCACTTTTAATATAGGAATAGAACAGTAGGAATGCTTCTCACTGCAAACAAATCAGCAAATGCAAAACAGCATTTAATTAATGAATTATTGTGCTAATGTTCTTAATATGAATTTTAAGAAAAATATGCAAATAAAATCTTAAATGACTAATATCAGTCTGATTTTGGTTCATAGCAGTTATCTTTATGGCATGTCATGAACAGGTGCTGTAAAAATCGAGTAAAAGCTAAAGTCTGCCAAAAAATTTTATAATAGAAAAAAAAATATATATATAGAAAGAAAGTAAAGACAATCCACCTCAGCAGTTATACTTGTCCTCAACCTGATAAAATCCCATAATAGTCCTCTATTTGGACCTTGTCCCTGGACTGTGTTCCAATCCAAGCTCAACAAGTGTTACGCTCATAATATATTTTTCCTCTAATTGCGTCCATTGTACTTACAGTGTCAGGCGAACAGAAGAGTCCTCCCTTTCGTTGGTCCTTACACGATTTCTGTTTGTTTCAAACACACATATAAACACGTATACACACACAGAGCAAAGGAGAGTGATGTGGAACAGCAGGGAAGCCTGGGGGTTTATCAGCCCTGCCACTGTTTAGACGACCAATCAGAACGAGTCTTTCATTCAGAGCAACGCACACAGGCAGGGCAAGAGGAGCTGATTCATAAGGAGTTAATGAGAACATGTTCACTTTCCACAAACATTAATACAACTAGACCAATACATCCACACACAAATTGTCTCACCCTATACAATAATTTTATAACAATAATGGCACCTAAAATAGTTTCAACTTGAAATGTATTATCAGTTGTCTCTTATATCTAATGTCTTAGCCATCAATATTTTTATTAAACTGTTATTTTGCAGTTATAAGTGCCTTTGAACAGTTTACAGCTATTTCGCATTTAAATGACTCAACAATGTACCTATAATATATTGTATTATGGAATAAATGTGTTTTCTTGTAAACTTAGTCATTAGATCTGCATTAGATCACAGGTTTTCCTCACATCTTGAGTGAATTAGCTCTGGAACCAAAGTCTTTAGAACAGAAACAGGCTATTTGGGTGAAAACCTATCCACAAAAGCCATATACTGACTGCATCCAGCAGGATTAGCCTGGAAAAGGATGTTGCCAATACTGTAGAACTATTTTATAAAAATAAAGCCTGATGAAACATAGATGTCTGCCAAATTATTTTAAATTTTTCTAAATGCTTTTTAAATGCCTTTACACCAATCAAAGCTCAAAATGGGAATAAAAAGTTTCATCAAAGTAATTCTCTAATAGTGGAGCAGAAATAGGCCTATTCATATTATGAGTTTATGAATCGGTTGAAGCCACTCGCTTAAAAAATGTGTCTGGTTTTTAGTTCCAGAGTGGGAATGAAATGCAATGTCAATGTAGGCCTTTTACTGTATTTTGACTTAGAGTAAAACACATTATTGCTAAAATCAGACTTCTTCTTTATATTGATCACAGCTTGTATTTACAACTTAAATTGCTAGGGACTGACTGACTGTAATTACTAAGCATCTAACTCAGTCAATAACACAATCTCGGTCAATCACAGTGCCTGTCACTTAATATCTTTAAAAAAAAAAGATTCTTTAAAGCAGATTTTGGGTTACCTGACACAACAGTTTACAGGGCACACTTGTTCTTGTCACAGTGACAACCTGATAATTATTATAAAATGCATTATTCTGCACAGAAATAGTTTAGTTACTCGATATCAAACAGAGGAAAAAATAAACCTTTTTACCAACAGGGGGGTTGATTGAATCGATTGAGTTTGTCTGCCCTCTAGCGGTCATGGACATGGCGTACATCAAAATGTGATGTGCAGGCGATTTTTCTAAATAATACAGCATGTACTTTTGCTGTTTAATGTCTACTGATCATGTCTCTGTAACATTTAGAAACAGTATTATATGTGATCCTTGTTGTGTATCTTTGTAGCTAGCTGACTGCAGTCCACATTTAAAATGGAGCACAACTGTTACTAAAGTCCAAAGTTACGTTTGCATAATTTTTAGGGGGAAAAAAATACAATTCGTTTTTGTTAACGTAATAAACATTATACATTCTACAAGGCCATATAAATCGTTGCACTGTTGCTGAGAATAAATAGAAATATTACAAACTTTTTAATAATAATGCCCATGTATTGATTAGGAGATTTTTCACATTTTTATTATTTTTCTTTTATTAAAATTAAGAAAACAAATAATGTTATTCTTTTAGTTTTTATTATTAAACAATATGAATTACTGTGAATAAAATAAATAATGCAAATAAGCCTGTCTTACCTAAAGCAATACATTCTTGAAAGGAGTAAAAAAAAAGCAAGCATAAAGGGCTACTTAATCATATAAACACTGAGTGTAATGTTTGCTTGTCAGAATAATATCAACACACCTTGACATATAGCAATTAATTAATTTTTATTCTAAACAGAATATATCAGTCCCTTATTTGTACAAAAATACCTGAAAAGGTTACAATTAGAATTTGTAAGCCATTCAGCTATTTACAGAACCAAGCAGAACACATTATCAATACAGAATCTTCAAAGAAACTTTTTTTTCTACCCATGTTTTTGTTTGTTTGTTTGTTTGTTTGCTTCATTCCCTGAAAGACATAGATTTATATTTAATTTTATATTACTTACATTTATGGTCATGATATTTTTTGCATTTAAAAAAAAAAAAAAAAACATACGCAAAGCTCAGGAAATATTACTGACAGCTGTGAGAAAGTACTGAATATGGAATGAAAAAATCAGTATTGCTTTGAATTACAGTGTCCATGTTACACATGTTAGATGCTGTTATGATTAATGACAATAGCAATAATTGAAAGCAGATCCATATAATTCTATGTTAAGATCATTACAATATGTATAATGCAATTGCTATGTAACATGAACAATGTAATCAAAAGCATGACCTCCTCTTTCATTAGAAATGTTACTAGTGACAAATGGTCACAAATTCGAGATCAGTAACCATAACCTGAGTAGGAACACCCCTCTCAGGTCGACATTAGTGAAGAGAGAGGGTGGACCGTAGGGTTTCAAGGCACCTGATACACAAAAAAGATATGGATATGGAGTGCAAAAGGAGTGATATATATATGTTCAAGCTGCCCTGTTCCACTGCATAGGCAAAAAAAAAGAAGCTTGAATCTACTTGAGGGTAAGTAAATGATGATCATTTTTCATTTTAAGATGAACTATCCCATTAAGAAAGGTGGAAGCTTTAAGATACAACTCATTCTACAGATGTTGCAGAATATTTTGAAGGTCAGAGATTTATCCAGAAAAAAGGGTGAAATAATATAGGTCTGGTGTGATCAAAGACTCAAAAAAAAAGAAGTACACTGTTAGTTTAATAAAAAGAAAAATACAGAGAAGAAGTCTTGCTGGTCCATAGGACCAGTTTTAAACAGCCTCCACTTCAACCCTGAGCAACCCAGTTACATTCATTTCTTTTAAATATAAAAATGACATTTATTTCTTTTACTGATAAACTCTCAACAGATCACACATTTCTGCTACCAGCTTCTTTCAAACAACAATGGGCAAAATGTAAAAAAAAAAAAAAACAACGACAACAAAAAAAAAAACATCTGTCTTTGATTCATATTAAAGAAGCATTTCTACAATATCTACAAGGCATAAATTTGTTAGCGTTTTCATAATAAGTGTATTTGTAAGAATAATGAGTTTTTAAAACAGCAATTTAGCTTAATAATGACCTTCAATGACTAAAGGAGTTCAAAGTCCAGTTTTCTGTCAGCTCAATGCAAACATATAATATTCTTTAAGGTCAATTAGCTTGACAAAGCAACACAAAACAGAATAGATTCCATATTTACACACTTAACCAAATAATAAAAATGCACTAAAAAAAAGTCAAGTTTCTTCATTTTATATGCCATTGTGAAAAAAAAAAAAATCTGTATCCAAAAATTCAGTGTGGTATCTACAAACTTGAACAGTTGTACATGAATGAAGTGTAACTATAGTGTCCTATTGAGCTGCATGATACATGATATATGTAAAAACGAAACAATGTTGCAAAATAAATGCTGATGTTTTACTGTATTAACTTCCAGAGTGTCTGGATTGTGAACAAACATCCTGCTCACACTCACTTTAAAACTGAACGGCCAACTTGTTAACAAGAAGGTTAAGCGCTAATGGTACAGACAGATCGATTTTACTCACACAGGTGATTTACCAGTAACATAGTAAACTAGCCTTTAAGAATCCTACAACTTCCTCACTGGCAAAACCCCCAAAAATATTATTTTTTACTTTCTTTCTTTCTTTTTTTTTTTGTTAAATGATTTCAGAAAAAAAAACGGATAACCTCTAAACTCAATATCTGCCTGAACCAGGTGAAAATGTTCCTGATACACTGTTAAACTAGTATTACAGTATATCAAAACTGGTTGCAGAATATGCTAATGAATAGCAATATGACAGAAATGTTGTTAGTTTAGTCCTTGGCTGGCTGATTGTATAGCTTCACTTATCAAACCCTGAAAAATAAAGACAATAATGACAAGTACAGAAAGCTTGCTTGTGTATGCTTGTGTCTTTTGGTGAACGTACGACCCATCCAAACTGCAGCTAACTCAACACTGACATACACTCATCATCAAGGCTTGAATTAACTGAGAAAGATATTCAAGTGAATAATAATAGTGCTGACTTAAGCCCTGAAGTCTATTACTGTGGTTAAATCATCCAATAAGGTTTAAGTATGACCTGACAGACTGAGATCATATCCTTATTGCACGGCTCTCTGAAATACTTCATACTTGATTCCATGTCACATAATCAAATAAATCAATATTTATTGTTTATTGACTTTTTATTTTGTAAGTAGCTGTGCAATATGGTGCATAACGTACAGTCAAAATCAGATTGGCCTTTAAATATTTTTTTTTCCGAAAACTGTCTGACTATACCTTATCCCTTACGTAACTGAGATGACATTAATTATGTGTATTTTAGAATACTATGAATGAACAGCTTAATGTTACTTTGTGACTACTTTTTTTCCTAGACGACAGTATGAGATTTGCAAAATAGACCTTGATTGTGTAGACAGCATAGTTCATCTAACATAAATGGAAACATAGCTGTCTGAAATACATCTATGATACATGTCTGCTCAATGGGCAGCACCCTATCAAGTGCTAACTTATGTTTTTGCCCACTGGAATATTTTTCCAAAAGACATTTTTTCGATATAGTGTCAGATTAGCAATTGACAGCAATGCACACAACAGTACCACCCATTAAACAGGCTTTACAGACTATACCATTCATAAAGATTATGAAGACGGTGTTCTACGGTAGGATGTTGATGAAGAATTAGTGCTAACAGATTCAAGAAAGGGGGTGTAGTTAATAAGTGAGGTCCAAAAAAAAATTCACAAAAATGTGGAAGAATATTATTGAACAGCGCTGAGAAAAAACGAAAACTAAATTTCAAGTAATCAAATGCAGATAAATAAATAAATTTGTTGAAGCAATCTTTAACAATGATTGCATCATTTGCACTGGTGTCTTGGGTGAACTTGTAGACATGGTGGCTATGCCCTCTCTATCTAGTATATAGTACAATATAGGTACAAACTAAAAACATGGCTCTTTCTTTACATTGCGTCTCAAGTACAAAAAAAAAAATATCTTTACAAATCTGTTGTACCTGCTGCTACCATGGACAAGGCAGATTATAAATTCGAACCCCATCTTACTGTGGGTGTTCTTAGCCCGAGCTTCACAGTGTGCTGTCCTCAAAACAATCTTTCGAAACATGGAAAGAAAACTAGAAAGTCAACAACAAAAATAGACTGGAGCTGGGACTAATGATGACAGCAGTTCTAAAGATTCCAGTTTGTTGATCTAGCTCCTGATAGACTGCGACCCACAGCAGAGGAGCTCCCAGCAGAGGGTTTAGTGGTTATTACTCAACAGACTCCTCTTTAAAATCAAGGCACCATTCCTAAAGGATGTGGTGGTGATGTCAGGCCATGTTCTTGTACTCATGTTTAAAGGAATAGTTCACTCAAAAACTACGTTTAGCCATCATTTTCTTTCCAAAATCAGATTTGAGTTAGATTTGAGTTGCACTCACACAAAGCTATCAAGTGGCAGTATCTTTGTACTCAAGACTAGATTCTTAAGTTGTCGTGCACACTGGAACATTTGGACTTGGACTCAACCTTCTCGCAATCTCGCATACAATACAGTCATATGGCTTGAAATATAGCGATGAGTCATATTTAATCCTTTTAATGGTGTTTTTTGTCCCCGAAACTAAAAGTCATGATCTCTATGAACTATGAAATACAGTTGTGTGGTGATTTATCTTTATATGTGTTCTTCAAAGAAGAAGAAAAAGAAAGTCATGTTGTTTTTGTACAACAATAGAGTGAGTAAATAACCGAATTTCATTTTTGAGAACAACTATTCCTTGAAGGAGTGAAGGGATATGTTAATTCTTGGTATGGCCAGTAGAGAGTGCTGCAGGTTATTTTTTGTGAAGGGGAAAAACTACACAAAAAAAAAGAGGCCAAATGCATTATGCATGAGAGTACTTTGCTCAAAAACAATGAGCACATGAGAAAGAAAACAAATGTCTAAATATTCTAGTGATTAACGGTGAAAACGATAGAAAGCACGAATTTAACGGCAATGTCTTTTCACAGTACTGAAACCACCAATCGGCTGGCCGCATCTCACAGGACATTCTCGAATCAAATCTGCTTGATTTATGAAAGCAACAATTGCCATAGCTTGGTTGTTCCTGGTTCATGAGTGCAAAATTGAATCATACGTGATTTACGAGTGTTCTGCTGGTCTTCCCAAACATTATCTGCATGATTAAGACCGCGGATCCTGAAGACTCCCTCTGAATGATTGTCCTGAGAACCTGCTCTGGCCACGGTCGTGTGTGCAGGTGGCTGAGAGGTTCATCAGCAGCTAACAAGCTTTATTTCCTTTATTTCTTGCTGGTCCTGTTTGTGATTTTTCTTTTTGATTTCCTCCCTCCTCGATAGAAGAGTTGCTCTCGCAGTGTGCTTTTCTCCAGCCCAGCAGCACAGCATTACACCACAGCACACGGAGTCTGAGTGTTTGTCTTTAGGCGGAATCAGGCAAATGGAGGTCATAAGGCCACAGTGGTGCAGGGGTGTTTAAGTTTGCAAGGCAGAACTCCTCTGTTTAGCGTGTAAAACTCCACCAACTGGATCAGGTCCGTGAATTTGGTGGCACCCTCGTCAAGGCTCAAGAACATCTGACCGTCTTCTTCACACTGGAAAATGGAAAACATAAAAACAATTGTGAAATGTGTCAGGCTGCAATTTAAATTCATGCAATTGTACTGTTGGCTTCTATAGTGAGGTTTCTCTACTGGCAGAGCTATGGTTTGAAAAGATACTTGCTGAGCATGTAAATTGAAGTCATGCTGACATGTTTATAGCCAGATACCTGATTAATAACACAGTTTAAAAGCTCAACCTTTTGAAGCTTTACTCTATCGCCCTCCTGGAGTATTTTGGGGTTTGTTACAGGCACAGCAAAGCAATGATGCTTGTTATGTACAGTATAGGGTGCTATGCACTTGCAATGCATTGGCCCAACATTTGCAAATGTGCCGTTGAGCTTCTTGTCTTTCACACTTATTCTCAGTAAGGTAGTGTTAAAAAAATGTAATGCATACTTGGAATACTAGACACAACGGTAATGTGCAGCATGTTTTACGTGCAGAAAAACTATAATATCTTACCGGTAAAATCTGGAAATGTTTGATTTTCTGGTGGTGACACATTGTGAGTACAAATGCCTTAGGATTGCTCTGGCTATCCCTCAAGAGAAACATTCTGTTGCACAAAAAAAAACAAAAGACGTATAACTTGCATAGTTAGAACAGAGACTTATCCAGAATATCATTGAGGATAACTAATGAGCTGTGATATGTACCCATCCACTCTGCCCTGCTGATGGATCATCTTGTGGGACTCCTCCCGTGAAATACGACCGTGAAACCACAACTGAGTTCTGTGTATAACTGGATCAGAGGAGATACAAAATACCTTTAAGACAAGGATGATGGTGAGCACTTTTCTATGGAGTACTGTGCATATCCTTTAAAGGCATTCCTATATTGCAAGGATTTCATCTACATGACCTGACATTATCTGTTCTTATTAGGAATATGATGTATAGTAATAGTAATTCAATTTTATTTTTATTTACATTATGATTTTGGGTTTTTACTGAACATACTACCATGATTTACATTAAGGGTTTTTATTCAGTAATAATGCATTGCACTGTTTAAAACTGTTGCAAATAATTTCTATTTGTTACAAAGATTTTACTTTAACTTTCAGTTGATTTAAATACAACATGTAACATGGTTTCCACAAAAAATATTAAACACAACTGTTTATAAAACATAAGTAATGTTTCAGCATATTACAATCATTTCTAAAGGATCACATGCCAATTGAATATATGTCAAAGTACTGATTTAAACACTCTAGAAAGTACCTCCGCTTAATGATGAGGGGTGTAATGGGCTGGGGCTTCCTAGTATATTCATACGTTGACTTCTCTTCTGAAAAAAAGATATAAACCGTATAGTCAAATAACTTGATCTACATCATTCTTATTTGATTACAAAACAGTAAACAGTAACTAACTTGAACATTTTACAAATTTTACATTTATATTATCTGTGCTGCACTTGTAAACACTGCTTAGAAACATTATTTATATTATATGTAATTCAACTAGATCACCATAGAACGTCTCTTAGATATTTTAAAAATCAAATAACTAAGCAATCAAAACAAAGAATCTGGAACTTACTCTCCAGGCATGTCCCTCCTCCATGGCAGCACTTTGAGCCTCCACAGGATTGTCAATCACTCGCCCTATCCTCCCTGAGAAATCCATGGCTACCAGAGAGTTCTCTGAGACACTCCTCTGGAAAAGAAGATAGGAAGTTACAGCGACTTTGTTTGCCATATTACAGATGTGTTGTCTTTTGATAATTAGTGCATGTTCTAAACCAGCAATAAGTAGCACACTTTTTAAGCGTAACATGAACATGGATGGATTGTTCTCTGTTGTTTTTTTTGTTTTGTTTTTTCAGCATTGCATAATATCCATAGGACAATCTGTAATAATAACTTCACTGCCAACACATTCCATAATTTTGTGACATCATGGCCCACATACTGACACATGTCTGATTAATGCTCCATCTGTGAGGTACTGTAGAGAGGAAGAGAGAGAAAATGCAGGAGTACTGTAGATTAAGTGAGTGAGTGTCTTACCACAGGTGCTGAGAAGTGTGAAAGCAAGGTTTTTCGCTGCTGGGGGATCTTGTAATTTTGATAGAGTAAAATTCCATACTGTAAGGAAAGAAAAAAAAGTGTTTAACAGTTCAAAAAAGAAAGATATGTTTCAACAAAACACCACAATAAAACACAACGCTCTTATGACATTAGCATTAGCTTCAAGTGTAAGGAGCCCATTTTCCTAACTGTATTTGAATATATCTATTGCTTTTCCATTTTGAGTACACAATATGTCATACATAATTTACATCTGATGAATCGAAGATCACTGCATTAGGTTTGTCACAGATGCTCTAGAACAGTCAGATGCTCAGAAAAGGGAGCAGGTTCTAGAACAAGTCTGAGGATTTTAGATCACCCGGGGAAAGAATGTTCTATTACTCAAGGAAAGGATATTGGTTTTGGGCAAACCTTGAAATTCATATGGGTTCTAGATCAGTCAGGAAAAAGGCTCATATTTTGGTAAGAATAACCATGTAAAGCAAGGCCTTCTAGAATAGTCAGGGAAGTTAGCAACTTCTAGAATTTCGAAGGGAAGATTATTTTAGATAGGTAAGGAAGGAAGGGGTTCTAGGTCAACCTGGAGATGATGAGCATTCTAGATCAGGCAAGAAAACTTTGCAGGTTTGACTGCAGATAAGTTAAAGAAAGGGTACAAATTCTAGATTGAGCAGAGAAAAAGTTGTGGGTTCTAGCTAGCTAAAATTTAGGTTTGAGATGAACCACAGAAAGGGTGAAGAGTGCGCCCTTTAAAACTGCCAGTAAAGAGTAGAGGTATCAGATAAGTCAATGAAATTTTTCAGGTTCTAAATCATTCAAAGAAAATGTTAAGGTTAAGAAAACCATGATAAACCAGGGAAAGGATGCAGGTTTTTAATTAGCCAGGGAAAGACTGTGGGTTCTAGCACAGTCAGGAAAAAGACTCAGAAATGTGAACTGGAGACTGGAGAAATGTGTTTCCACCACCAACCTTGAAGAGTCTGAAGGCCGTCATCCAGCAAGTTCTGCTCTGCTCATCCTCCGCACACAACATTCTCAGTTCTTTCACTTCATTCCTTACTTTGTTAGGCTGCAAATGATTATAATGCACAACATAAGTCACTCTGCTAAACTGAAATATTTTTGCATTAACGTACTTAGCTTTTTAGACTGAATGTGTGTTGAATAATTAATATTTAACTTTTCAGAGCTTATAGTACCCACTTTAAAAGTTCTAAAAACAGGTCACATATACTTACTTTTATGCAGAATTCAAGGTCAGTCGGTGCATTGTGCAGCTTTCTCCCTGTTATTACTGTAAAGACATTGCTGTCCTCCAGGTCTGCTAGTAGCTGTAAATGCCTGGGCTCCTGTGAAAGATCAGCCAACAGCTCATGTCATTTAATGGATAAGGAGGGGAGAGGGCACTAAAAGAGCACTCAGAAGTGGGGGAGGGGATGGTTCTAACCAGCACCTCATGACATTAACAGAGGCTTGTACATGATGTAGACTGGTCAAACAGAACATACTACTTTTCCAAAAAAAAATTAAACATAAGTTAAGTTATCATTTCACCAGTTGGAAAGATAGCTCACCTTTGACGTTCCTTTTGTTGAGAAGTACAACCCTGACCGTCTTAAAAACACATACAGTTTCTTCCATGATTTCCTTCCCATTTCTTTCACATACAAATATCCCTGGATCTCAGGACAACTGCTGGAATTTAAAAAGTTCTGTAGGTAAAAGAAGGAAATAATTGAATGTTCAATAAATCAAACAGTCAGCTAAGATTCGTGGTTTTCTTTTCTGTGTGAAATATTCACAAGGGCTGAACATGCTAATAAACCACTGATTTAAGGTACGTATTTTTTTTAAACTGGATATCCAGGAGAGTTGTGGGGGACTCCAGGAAATGAGCTAAATCTGACTAAACATTCATATTTAGAGAAATGTACTTTTGTAAAAAATAAATGTACTATATATAAAATGATGTAATCAGTCAATTAAAAAATCAGTCGTATGTGTATGTGTGTATGTGGTGTATCTTTGTTCACTAACAGTTGTCCGCTAGATAATAAGAGAGGGAGCTTATCTTAAAAAGTCAAAAGATGTTTGGGCTGATGTTAGAACAGGGCCTGAAGGGAAAGAGAACGTGTGTCTGTGTTGTACCTGCAGGAGCTGAGATGGGGGGATGGTCCCGTTGGTATCCTGACACCAGGCAACCATTTGCTCTGGAAAGAAGTTCTGTAAAAAAAAAAAATTAATGTAAATTATAATTTTATTTCAAATTATTAAATTGATGTCACCTTATTGGGACAGTAAAGTCCTCGCTATGCCAACCCTGTATCTTATTTACAACTTCTTTGATTTTATTTCTTAAATTTAATCTAAAAGAAATCCCTTCCCAATGAGATATGAGATTTGAAAAGGGTCTGTCACTGACTACAGCACACACCTTACCACTTACGCCACTGGAACTGATGTTTGACAACCATCTTGTAGTTTTGACTACCCTAATCATACATTGGTTGGCAGAATTAGTGTAAATAGCCTCTGCTTACAATGCAGGCCATTTTCACTTAGTTAACACTTTATTTAATATAACTTGTTAATATTAATATAACTAACATTTGCAGCTTATTGTTGAGTGTGAATATATTCAATGTTACAGTATTTAACTCTTATTAGTATGAAAGTTATTAGAGAAAAAATTATACTACTACTAATAATAATAATGCAAATTAACAATAAAAAATATTCTATGATTAAATATATCCAAATTTTGGAGTACTGTTAAGATTTGTTGCCCTGCCTAGTGTTCTGTGGACTTTTATTATGAAGTGCGTCTATGTTCCCTTGTGTCTGTGCTCCGTTATTCACTTGTTTGTTACCATGACAATTCATTGGCTTCTCCCACATTATGTAATTATCTCCTGTACTTAAGGTCCTGTTTATGATCTTGTCGCCGTCGAGTATTGTGAATTTTCCTCCATATGAAGTGTTTTCCTTGTTCCTTGTTTTGTGTTTGGATTTCCCCGTGTACGACCCAGCCTTGCCTTTTTGGATTATCATTCTGTTTTGCCCCTTCCAGACTCTCCAGACCCTGCTTGTATTCTGGACTATTCTTGTACATTGCCTTCTCTATACCTGTTTGCTGTTGTTTAGACCCTGCCTTTTTGACCTCGAATATTGATTAAAGCTAGCAAACGGATCCGCATGTCTCAGTTCCCTTCATCACAAGTACAAAGCTTTGAATATAGATCAGAAAATTCATAACTAATATAAGTTACAGTGAACATAATGCCCTCTTACTGCCTTGTATATAACCCACACCACATTAAATAATAAACTGACATAAATATTCTGAGTTACTAATGTTTCATGACATTTCTAACCAACTGAATGCATCAATCATGTGGTATGTATTATATGTAAAGGTTCCAGTTTATTATATTAATAAAAAAAAGATAAATCCACAAATCCTCAATATGTTGTTTTTGTTAATAATCAGCTGACTTCACACTGTCTATCTTTTTTCACAGTTACTTGTCAAATATATAATAAATCAGCATGAAATTCTGATGAGAGTAGAAATTATTTTATTATGTGAGAAGAAAGAGCCCAAGGAGAGCCATGAAACTAGCAGAGCTGTGTGCAAAATTGGCTGCATAAGTTAAACCGTAAATTCTCACCAGATCAAGATTTATCAGAATCCAGTTTTCCAAAAAGCCACATGTAGCTGTTCAGGCCACTCACTTAAATTCTTCCCAAATGTAAAAACATGAGCATATAAATGCTTGCCATTCCCACAAGTGACAGAACAACCATGAATGAGACAAATAGATGGAGAAATCACGAAACTAATTGCCAGTGTCACATCTGGTGAACATTTTGCTCATCAGCATGAGAATCTTTATGGAAGTTACACTATATCTGACTGTGTATTTTATAGAATTAGTTTTTTATTCATTTAATGGAAATTTGATGTTTAAACAGGCCCAAAGAAAGTGTTACCAAAGATTCAATAGTGTACTTGTGTTACAGCAATTTAAAACATAGTGTCAAGGGTCAAAAGAAAAATCTTACGATTAAAGCACAGAATTCTTTCCCCTCTCTTTCTCTAACTGAATTTACAAGAGGACTGAATGTTCTTGAAAGTGTTTGATTACCAGCCCAAACAGTAATAGGCATGGGTTTCTTTTGGATTGTGTTAGAGAGAGTGTGAGAGCAGCTCACTGAACTGGAATCATGTCACTTGATATCTGCATCTACCAAGTGAGACTGAAAACAGTCCATTAATGCGAGGAACTTTCCTTTAGAGATAATCCGTGTCACATTACTTATGTACCTACCGACACCTACACTACAAGATGGAAATAAAAAGTAATCTAAAATCACCTTGACCCAGTTATGAAATGAGAGGTTTTGGATTAACTTACCAAAGGATTTTTAAAGAATTCATATTTGGCATAGTTCTTCCTGAAGAGAAATTTACTCTCGCTGGTCATTGACGCCTGCACTTGAACAACCAGTTCATGGTCTTCTAAACACCTCTCTGTGGAATGATGGAGAAAAAACAATCTGGTTAAAATAAGTCCTATATGTCCTTCAAAGTTTGTATTGCAAAAAGTATGCGAGTATAGACATACAACAAAAATGCATCTTTGTAACCAAAGACTCAAACATGGTGTAATATTTGCATCTTGAATGACATCATTGTCTGTAAGCATTCATGCAGGCAGACAAAAAATAAACAGATCCCTGCCCGATGAAAAGAGAGTTTGTCTGAAGGAGATAAATCCCCCCCACACACGACCTCTCTCCCCACCCCCTGTTCAGCTTAACCAGTAAAGGGTCTTATAAAACCCCTCTATCTGATCTGTGCATAGATCTCTATTTAGTTCCCCTGTCTTTTTCACAACCTCTGTCCTATGGGTCTAAATGGTGGTGTAGTTAATCCTAGGCATGAATGCTCAAAAAACTGATTCTGAACCCTGTTCTTTATTTAATTTTTCAACTTTTCAGAAGGCTTTTTGGCAACAGGATTGCAGATAAATTGGGGCACAAACTTTCTTAAGGAGTGATCTCAGTACATTTTTCATTTCATTTACTTACATTCAGTGTTGGAGGTAACGCATTACAAGAATTATGTAATAATATTACTTTTTCCATGTAACTAGTAAAGCAATGCATTACTTTTTAATCTTAGAGTAATTGAACTGAGTTTCTTTTTCAAAAAAGTAACATTTATTGACTGACGAGTCTCACAAGAGAAATACAGAGCATTGTGCACACGGTGTGAATACAGAGTAGTTCTAGACTAAATGTGAATGTGCATTAATTCATCTCACTCTCAAAAAACAGATTTAGTATTTATCAAAATGAATTAACATGAACTCAGAATATGACACAAACAATAATTGCAATAATTATAAATAATTAATAATTAAATAATTAAATTACACAAATTAATCTAATCCTATTTTATTAAACAATGTCTTTCCATTCATTCCATCTGTTCAATCATACTTACAGTACAAGCAAAAATGATTGTGCTACATTGTTTTTTTTTAATTGCTGAAGACTATTGAAATTTCTTCTGTACTCTACTTTACAGATGTGAATTTACTTTTTCTTCAGCCTGAGGCTTATTAACCGTGACCCTTTTTGGTGTGCTTTTATGTTTGCTAGAACTTCTTATATTAAAATCAAACACTCAAGCTCTGCCCATATTTAAAAAGTAACGCAAAAGTAATGTAATGCATTACTTTCCATAAAAAGTAACTAAGTAATGTAATTAGTTACTTTTTTTAGGGAGTAATGCAATATTGTAATGCATTGCTTTTAAAAGTAACTTTCCCCAACACTGCTTACATTTATTCATTTATTATAAAAGACAGGGGAAATGCAAACTCAAATGCAACTAAAATGCATAGAAGACTATGATGCTCAATACATGGTTAAAATAAATCAAATGGGTTTCTAAAGCAAACTAAAGCAAACTACAAACTAAAGCCATTCTAATCACAATTCATGAGTTCATCTGCCCGTGCTGTCCTGATGGTTAATGGTAAATGAACTTGGCCTTGGTCTCCAATGGAGGCTCAACCTCGAAGATGAGCTTGAGGTCCGAATGCAAACCCCCATTTTGGTGCTATATCTATATGGAGAATAACATTTAGAAATTGATATTTACTACTTTATTTTCAATACAGGCACTTTTAATAAGTCAATATAACCTAAAATATTTGGCAATATTTAAATAACTAAATAATTACTTTAATCATGCACAGCATGAATGTGCTAAGAAAACGTGTTTTATGATGCATTGATGCACTTTTGTGTTCTTTTTGAAGCTTTAAAACTCCAGCAGATTATTAAAAAAAAATTCCTTTAATGTATTTTATGGTTTAAACTGACATGAGGGTGAGCAATGGCGGAATTAAACATTTTGAGTGAACCATTCTTTTATGGTAAGAACCACACATTTTCACTTGCTAGAGTGCAAAACAATGAAACCCTTCTTTTTTCACCACATTTGTTTCTTTCTAAAGTCACTGTGCCAAAAAAGCATAAAGCAATTATTCATCCTAAAAACAGTTTTGTGTATGTGTATCAATTTATGCACACTTTAATCCACTTTATTACAAACCCTGTTTATGACTTTACCCCACAACACATCCATCTTGAAATGACGCTCGGAGATACAGAAGTACTCTGAAGTGACAAGCTTTTCCATCATCCCAACTTTCAATATTTGGCTTAGCAAGGAGAGAGTGAGGATTTCAGAGAGATGATGTCATGCTTTCGTTCAACCGCACTTTGCACTATTCTAGCAGAGTGGATCAATAACAAATGAGGAATGAACCTGCTTTGACATTTTGAACACAGCCTGTTTCGCATATAAAAATAAAGCATTTGTCCAAACTGTTTTGTCAGTACTGTTGTGCAATGAAAACGTGAATCAAGACATGAATAAGAGAAATGAAGTAAAGGTGTCAGGAATATCAAACGCCAACACAATGGCTATTTTCAGAAATAGGGCTTGCCTTAAACAGGTTTAACAAAACTAGCTTCATATCAAATAAGCCTATTTCGAATGTGTAGCATTAAGAAGTCTGATTAATTCTAGTAAATCATTTTATTTGGTAGCACTTTAATATAGCAACCAATTCTTACTATTAACTTGCTTTTAATCATTAACATATTGGCTGTTTATTAGTACTTATATAAGTGGTACTTAAACCACTTATTCTGCATGACATATTCTACATCCCTAATCCCACCCAATACATATATTTAACAACTACCTTGTTGCGAGTATATATATATATATATATATATATATATATATATATATATATAATATTAGTGGTGGGCCA
>JAUCNO010001113.1:1455770-1470297 GCA_032353835.1 Enteromius viviparus | reverse complement strand
CTTTGTAAGCGTTTTCTCCTGTCTTTTGTATTGTTTACCTGGATTCCTGTTGCCGACCTCGATTGCCTTTTGGATTACGTCTCTCGTCTCTTCCCCTGGACTCTGTTTGTTGATCGCCCGACTTCTTGTTCTGTTTACTGGACTCTCTCTCGGTTTGCCTCTTACAAACTTGTCTGCCGTTGTCGACCTCAGCCCGTTTACTATTCTGTGCATTTCTAATAAACACTCTGCATTTGGATCCGACTGCCTCACTGCTCATTCGTTACAATAATGAAGAGGCAAAAAATAGTGTTGCTTTAATATATTAAAAGATTAGACCACAAAAAGATAAAAATTGTCATTTACTCAAGCTCAAACTGTTGTGAAAATGCATGATTTATTTTTTTAGTTGTAATGTGATATGTAGTTATGAGTTCACGGTAGATTTTCCAGGATAGTTTACTATATGGACCACAGAAAGACTGGCATTCATTGTGCAGTTAGGGTTAGGTATCGTAATATTTGGTTCAAGCTGAATGTGGATGTGGGGCACCCTATGACTTGCACATCCCTCTGAAGGGTGTAGCTCGTCGGCTTCGGTTATTTATATACATACTGTATATGTACACACATACACAAAGTGTCACAGAAACCCAAATATGCAAATATGTTAGTTAATTTATCAACTTTGATTTTTTTTTTCCTAAATAAAAATAAGTAGTCCAGAATGTCATTATGGTGAATAACTGTAAATAAGACAACATTTGTTGATAAAAAAAGATACCAACTTAAGGTGTACAGTCTAAACTATATTTGTGCAAATTACCTATTTTTTAAACTATTAATCATGATTTTGAGCTCACAACATCTGAAATCTTAAGTTTATGTATTTTGTTGGTAAATAAGGTTAAATTATGTCAAGTTTTTAAGCAATGGGACCAAAATGCAAATTTTTAAGTAATGTTTAGTCAACTGGACTATTGTTTAAGTAGAATCAACATTAGGGTTTACAGTGTTGTCTCTGAATTTTCAGCATAAAAATTATAATAACCACATCAAAAAGGGTGTGTTTCTACAGAATCTGTACTTTTCTTGGGAACAAGCTGATTTTTGGGTCTGCGGTATGAGTCTGTCCATAACAAGGTTTGCGCTCCCTAGTTGTCTCGTTATTTACCTCTGTGCCCTTTTCCATGCATGTACTTAATGTTACTCTTCCCCAGATGTAATTTGTTATCTCTCGTTGATTAATATACAACACCCTGGACTTGTTTTCTTTACATTCTCGTATGAGTTGCTTGGGATTTGCTTTAAAAAGACATTCCATGTGGGACGAACCTGCAGACCATTAATTTTTTTTATAGAAGTGCTACCTAAGCAGGGTGGTAATTGGATAACTCATTGTGTCTTGTAAAAACAGAACATCCATAATATCTATTATCTCAAGATTACTCTTCCGGGATTTTCGTTTTTTCTTATGCGTAGTGGCGGACGTGTGCATCTATCTTCTCAGGGCACCTAAACTCCTCTTTAATAAGAAGTTTAGGTGGGGGTGGTGAAGCTTCTCTCCCTGCCAAGGATGATATAAAATGAATACATAATTGCTTAATTAACCTCAGCCTCTGCAGGGGTTTCATTTGTCTCGATGCTCTTCCCGTAATGAAATGTGTTTTAGAGCGCATACGTAATCGCATCAGCTCTGAGAAATATATAAATAAGCATCTGTTGTAAATTTACTTTCTCAAAGTGACTGAAATGACAACGTGTTTTTCCCTGCCCTGAAGGGCATGCATGTTAAGAGCTTGTATTTGTATTTTGGATTTATGCTGGGTCGTAAAAGGTCTGTTTTGTGGCCTGTTTAGTTCTGGGACGGACATGCTTTCAATAAATCTCAGTGTGAAGTAAGTGAGGTAACTCTGAATGCCTCAGGTAAACAGTGCAGGAACCACTGGCGATGGTTTCAAAGGCTGTTAACCTTTCACTTCTCATTTGGACTCTGATAGTTATGTGGAAGTCACCTTTGGCAAACAAAAGATGGAAAGGTACCAAGCATTCCCTTATTTCATGTCAGAATCATTCCTCTTCTCACTCTCCAGTCATCTTTCATTTGGAAACATTTCAACTGAACTGGATATAACCAGGGTTGCCAGATCAATTTACCCAGCCCAATGGATTGTTCAAAATTGTCCAGATGTATGAAAAAACCTCTCACAAACCTTCCTTCAAATTATAGCCTTAGAACTATAAAAAAAAATTATCCTATGCAGTCATAATGATATTATTAAACACTTAACTGATGACTCTCTATTCACCTGATAGAGACAGGGTTAGTCTTTTAATCAATAACTTCAGTTATTTTGGGATGATTCCTGTGAGTCCTGTGAAGTGCACATAATACATTCATACAAATAATACACAAAATCATTATACTGAATTATCATGCTTGATAAGATGAACTGGATATGAATAGCTTGCTAGGATTGTGTAGCTTTTTTTTTTTTTCTAACTTAGTATACGGTAGTTATTTTTAAATAATTCTTATATACAGTATGTGATTATGTATAAAACTAATTCAAATGCATTCAAATCACTTTTATTGTCACACCACCAAAACACTGAAGTAGTGTGTGAAAGTCTTTGGTGCATACTCCAGACAGTGCACTTAAAGCATCCAAAATACAGAATACAGTATGCAAAATATACAAATAATATAAAATAGTACATATACAATTTAATCAATGCAGTATGTACACAGCATATACAAATATATATTGTCACTATCACCCTCTTCTTATACTTATCTATGCTATTTTTCCACACTGCAGGTGAAGCAGGATCTCCGCACCTTTATAAAACACTAGTTAAGGTGCTAGAGAAAGGTCAGAACAAACGAGGAGAAGCGTTGTAGAAAATAATAATATACCGCAATTCTCCGCTTGGGATTAGATTTCTCAGTGGACCGCTGAGCTGGCTGAAAATAGGACTCCGTGTGCCTAAAATCACAGACACGGTTCACATGAGATGAAATCACACAGTACGTCTGTGAACAGTGATTTCCCCCAGTCTCCTCTGGCAAAATGAGCCCCATCCGAATACAACATCAAAAATCGTTTCAAACTGTAGCTCAGAGTGTAGAAGCAGCTGTTTAATTTTCTCCAGAGAAGTTAAATAATATATCCCAGTTTACTGGTTAGTGGTCAGATAACGGAAATGCATGTCTTCCAGCCATTATTCTGCCACCCAGAGCCTCTGGGGTTCTATCTGACAAATGCAACTCTTTCTGTATATATATATATTTATAGGTTTTTTTGGTTGCACCATTAATCAATAAAATTTGATCATTATAAATGTTTATGAAATTCAACCAGATGATTGCAAACCAGCCCATACTTCGTCCACCCACTTAAACACAGTTCAATCAAAACCAATCAAACTAAACCAAATGACCTGGAAGAACATAGGAGAAATCACAGAAAATGCAAGTGTATATCATTTCATTTGGAAGTATGATCTAAAAGAGCAAGTGCATTGCACTTTTTTAAATGGTTTACCTTAATAGTAACACTTTATTTCGATAATCAACTTTTTACCAAAGGTAAGTAATTTTGCAACTCCATGTCAACTAGTATTCATTAGAGTAGTAGACTGTCTGCTTAATATCTTCCTAACAGTCTACCCTGAGATTTAGTAGACATGTAGTTACAAAGTTACTTATAGTTAGTAGAATGTCTAATAACAAAATAAAGTGTAACCACCTTAATTACTGATAAACTCAAGTCAAGCCTTGAAGGCCCTTTATTCTTTACCAAAGATGATAGAAGGAATATATTGTGCATTGTTCTCTGAGTTGAGGTTGATGAGGAGGCACAGCGATAATGCTAACAAAGGACGATGTCAGGCCTGCTGTCACATCCGAACACTGTATGAGCGCCAAATGGAAGGATGTCCCGAGGACAGGAACAGTTGGCAGTCACATTTGGCAGGTTACACCCTGCTAGACAGGAATGGGTTAGGTCTTGGGGGGACCAGCATTGTAAATGATACCTAGTTATTAGGGCCATTCTGGAACATCAGCAAGCTGTTGTGTCCAACTGCCTCATTACCCTGGTGGTATCTCAGGCTCAAGTTGCAACAAGGACCATAAAGCTAGAAAGTGCTGGTGCCAGGTTTCTTCGTAGTTTCTTGCCCTCTGTCGACTTTCATGTGATGACTTGTGGGCAGATGGATAGAGAATAACACATGTGTTCATACTGGCTCCTCCATCAGCAGATGTGCCAGGCGGGCTGCTGGAAACACAGCCGAACCCCCTGCATTCACACACTTCTGCTGCACTCGAGGCTCAGCCTAACTCAGTTAACACTGCTAATGTCTCATACAGGGTAAGTGCTTAATTGTTCAATTCCTAGCGCTTGACCTTGCTGGAATTTAATTAATTAGAGCGGTAGGAAGGTTAATTAGAACTGTGAGATGCTCGTGCATCACAGAAAAGCGCGCGTCTTTATTCACCCTGTCAGGTGTTGCACAAACGGCTCGTCACTTATTGGATTTGTAAACTATTAACATTTTGGGCATTTAGGTACTTTGTGTGGCACTGTGTGCTTGTGAGCCAGTTAAAATGTTTTCTGAACATCTGAGCTGTTCTGTAATTGGTTGGACAAACAGAAAGGTGCACCTTACCTTACTAATGAAACTACAATCATGTAAACACTTAAATATCAGCTCAAATAGAACACATCAGCTGTTTTTGTACAACATATAAAACCGCTTTTTGATGTATAGAAACAATCAGATGTTGATTGTTGACTGAACCTAAGATAATAATTGATCTATTAAGCATATTAAAGATCACAGATTGTATTATAATAACCTACTTTTGTCATTTTAAATATATGAAATAATGTCTCGTTCATTAATGTCATGTTTTTCGTGTTTGCGACATTGTACTCATAAGAAACAGGCCTAGTCTGGTCATTTAGTCATTCTGGGCCACACCCCAAAACATATCAGTCCATATCTGTAACGGTCGGGACCTCAACAGCTGTGATAGTAGTCGCGATCCTGCTTCTCAGCGGACGAAAGCAAGGCCGACTCAAAGTAGATGCAAAAACATTTAATAATAAAGGACAAAACAAAGCTGAACAAAAGTGCATAGATCAATGCAGAAAAATCAAGCGGTGCAGACACACACAAGGTTGTAACATTAACGCAAGATAAAACAGACTGAAATAAAACAGGTTAAATACAAAACTAATCACAAGAAAACACACAGCACCTGGGGAAACACAGCTGGGAGACAATTACAAACTAAGGACCGGGGTGGGGTTACGAATGACAAGAGCAAATGAGGGAGAACGAATGAAAATAAACACAAAGCACATGGACATGAAAACAAACAAGAAAACAAACAAAAGTCTAGTGGAACGCCTGAGGACGTGACAATATCGACCCAAATTAATAATTGAATCTAAATCTTATTACCGTACCTACCTTATGGTTATTATCCCCTGAAATTTGCTTGGCTGTTGATGGCCAATATTTTTATACTAATATGATAACTTTTCATTGCTCATGTTAAAGCAAATTGGTGTGTACCTTGAGAAGGGTCAGTTATTTATACTTGACGAATTTTCATAATTTTGGTTATTGTATTGAGCAGATATGTCAGTTTGCCAAAAGCCAATGGACAGACATGAGCTGTGAGCCAATGTTTTTCAGAAATGTCTACATTTCTGTATAAAACTGAAATTGTTTATACAGTATTATAGCACCATCTACTCCCAGACTCTGCTTGTGAGGAGTCTGAGTACTGGGATGATTGGAAACCAACTGTGAAATCTCTCCAATAGACTGTCCTTGATGCACACAAAATTTTAGGGCAGAAAAAAAAAAAAAAAATTGGCACATCAGTGCAAATGCAGTAGAGTTTCTGACCTTCTGAGTTTACATCTTTAAAGAGAAACCAAAAAAGACTCTTGTGGTTGTTTGATTTTTATCACTTTTCTACAGATGGGTGGGATTCCATATATTTGAATACGAGCCATATATGAGAGATTTACTCTAAACTCTAGGGCCCATGTAACTTGTGTTTGCATCTTCAAGGCAGATATGAGACTGTGTTCATATTTCCCCTGAGCACACGGTTCCAGCATCTCAGACCTCCTGGAATCTAAGAGCATCATACGTTCCTCTCCGCCTGATTTAAAGAATCATCCGCTGTGAGGAATGCTGAGCTGTGTGATTTTCCATCCTCTCAATGCCTGTAATTGACAGGCAACACCGAAGGTAGAATGAATGTGTCTTGCTGAATTATGGCAGGTGCGTGTTGATTTAATAAAACAGCAGCTCATACTGAATTTTTGATTTACATGTTTGCTCTAGTTTTAAGATGTTTGCTGTTGTGTATTGAGTTGCTGGGCTGCTTATTTCATGCTTCCCACCAGCAGAAGATGTCACTATCCGGTCACCTAAAGTGACCTGCTGTATAAGGCAATAACAATATTAGTCCTGTGGATGGCTGTAATGTTTAGGGTGAGTTTGTGAAGATATAAAGAAAACATGAAGTATTTTTAATGCTTACTAAATTCACACAAAATATATGTCTGTATGCATATAGTTATGCAGGACATAATAAGCATGAATACACTGTATATACAGCTCTGGAAAAAAATAAGAGACCACTGCAGAAAAATAAGTTTCTTTTGGGTTTTATCTTAAAAACTGTTAATCTCATGTGGCGATGTAGAGCTAGGTGCACAGACCTTAAGCCTGAAGATGAAATAATCCGACTACGCCACCCTGGTGGGAGGACCCAGGGAAATACTCCCAGTAAGGACACACAGGTAATTGCTTTTACCACTTGAGGGCAAGAAATAAAACTGAGTGAGATCTGACGACAATGCAAAATTAGATTTTATTAAAAAGAATATAAAACACAAAAAAAGCAATCAGACAAACATCCCCACATCAAGGGAACAGGGCAGGCCGGCCGCAAAGCAGGGGTCAGCTAAGTTTACTTGAATTTCACCCCATGTCAAACACTGCACCGCCACACTATGATAAGAATCGTTTCCATCCACACAACACCCTGTGAAACCTCGACCTGCTCCAAGCGGCTAGCCCCTCCTGCTCCACTCAAGGTCCTTGCAGTCCACTAAGAAAGGAAAAAAACAAAAAAAAAACCCACCACATTAACACAAATTACAAAGAAACATATTACAGGATCAGAAAAAAAGGAAATCACTTGGTTACAAACACTAAATGCAGCCACTTCGATACCAGGGTTCAGCGTTGCACAGCAATCATAGATGGTGCCTAATAAGCACCAGCAAAGGTTATACAATTTACCACAGCTCCCTAGTATCACATTTGATAAGTGCACCTAGTGCTAAAACATACATTGAAATAGCAAAAAAAACTTCATTACAAAAGTGGACAAACAACCGGTTCCAAATAGAATACTCAAAGCAACTCGATGGAACAATTTGTTCAGTTCAGGACCATCGGCATGACAACACACCGTATTAACTCAATGACAGAATGTCTATATATAGAAAAAGGAAGCCGGTCAATGAGTGCCCCAGCAAAACAGCAGCAACGTCACAAGCAGCGTCTTCCACTGGAATCAACGCAGTGATCTGATAATCCGGTTTCTAACCATAATAAATACAGCAACACATTAAAAACTATTCAGTTACAATTTCCATACTAAAAGAAACATACTTACAGGTCGGGTTAACTGAAGCCCATAGAACGCTATATAACTGCTCTCACGTGCATCATGGCTCGAATGCGCTGGCGTATCACCCACGCACTCACTTGTTATTTAATTTGCTGAAAAGAGGACAATAAATACCCCCGCCTCAAACGGTCAACAGTTTACAACAGATACCAAACGTACCTTTCAAGTGAACTCCGCCGCAACTTCGCCGCAATCTAGACCCCGTCAGTACCGCTCAAATCAACTAAAAATAATACAAATGAACGTCAACCCATTCACCATAATATACCGTGATTCAAAGATTCCACCCTACCTGTACACCACCCCGGGGAAGGAAAATGAACGGAATGCCAGGAAGAGGAAGCCCAAGACAACAGGACGCCACGTACCAGTCAAAATAAAAGCCATTAAATAACAGAACGCTGATGCCTCATTGGTCTGTCACTAATCACCCACACCACAACGCTCACCTTGTCACACTCACCAATACAAAACAATGCACGATTGTTTCATTTTTTGTGTACTGCTGTCTTTGAAATGTTAAGGAAAGAAGCATCTTGATGCTCACTGAATCCTTGTGACAGTAAATCTAGGATTGAGCCCTTTTTTCTTGATTTAAAACATCTTGTTTAAAACTGGTTGATCTTGTCACTGTTTTTGGCATGTTTAGCGTTTATTTTTACATTTCTAATTACTTTTGAAAGACTTGAAAAGCATTTTTTAGCATCCAACTGGTCACACTGCAAGAGGAAAGTGTTGATTACAGCAGTGCATTTGAACTTTTGGCGTTAAATACAATTGGATTCAGGTGCTCACCAAATAAGTACCTCAATAAACAGAGTGTATGTTTGTGTAGAAATGTAACAGAAACTGGCATGAAATGCTTAGAGAGCTTAGAATACTCAGAGAGATACTGATTTAGGAGTAAATTGCCGTGGTCTCTTATTTTTTCCCAGGGCTGTATATATCTCTAATAAAAACTACAATACAAGCCTCTAAACACTCAGTATAAATGCTTAGAAATCGTTATGTTAATCTAAATCTATGTTTCTGAGACATGCATAACTCTTTGTCAAAGACACTGTTGAATCATGTACATTAGCACTAATAAAGCAGTATTATCTGACACATAACATAATTACCCAACCACAGTAAGACCATATTCTTGACTGTGAGGAGAATCTGTTTTTCTGATGTACCTGCCATCACAGCAGGGAAAATCAAGGGCATATTATGTTTCTTTTGTGTAAAACCCCTCACCTGATTCATGGACCACGGAGGGCAAGGCTGCTGTCACTGCTGGACTGTTACTGCAATTATGCCATTTCTAGTCCTCGCCAATATATGAGTAATTGCTTGCTCTTATGCTGAATGAAAAGAAGAAAGAGGTGGAAAAAACAGCCTCTTAGAATAGATGGAGAGATTGGCAGGAAGATGCGGTCTGTCTTCCCACACCTGCACCCGTGAATGATCATTGATGACGGTATTTGACAGCGCCGGAGGAGACTGTATGAGAGTGGCTTTTTCTTTGTTTAGATGACACGGAAAATCAATAGCTGCTTGTCCTCACCGGAGCATGTCAGCCGTTTTGAAGTCATCACGTTTGACAGGCAAGTGTCCCAAGTAAATAAGATATTGTCGAAGTGTAGTTTGAGGAAACAGCTGAAACACTGGTTTTCACTGTGAAATGGCCTCTGTGCATGAGGGTGCCACCATTACAGAGGGAATCAGAACTGAATGATATTACAGCTTTACTGCTGATCTCCACACATGCACTGGCTTTTAAAAATGCATTCATAACACAAACTTTGAACCGATGAAGCCAGAACATCTGGTATTTATCTTCTGCTTCAACAAAAACAAAAAAGTCTTCAAACTTTAAGGAAATGAAACAGACTGGGAGGTTGTCATATCCTCATTTCAGTCAAACTGCTGAAAAAAACTTCATTCTTTTTCTTGGTTTACCTTCAAGCCCATTTTAGAGTAAGATCACGTATAGCTTGTGAGTTAAAAAAGCCTGTTTTGTATGGAAGAAATACATCACCGATCCCGAGCATCCACATCTAGATACCGGAGCCGGCGGGATATGACAGGATTACAAACTGGGGAGAGTTAGCTTTGACAAACTGCTCCTAATAACACATAACTCATCATTTATTATCCTCACGATGGCTGTGTATGCAGTCATTGTGCTTAATGCAGTCCACTGTATCTCACTGTGTACAATACACAGCATAACACAGCTCTTTCTAATTATCACGCTACCTGTTTGAGGGATGAGTCTGTATGGTTCTCATAAATCCAACAGCATCTTCAGCATCATTGACTGCTTCATCATTATGTCATCTTCATCTCTGTCAGGAGCATCATCATCTGCGTCATCAACACTCTCATTATCTCACAAAGAGCCTATAGGACAGATCTGTGTGTCATTTTGGGTTACAACGTCTGGGCCTAGAGGTCAAATGAATAATGATGAACTAATGAAGAGTCATCAGAAGAGCCTATCTAACCTCAGCACGTCACACATCACATGAGCAGATCTTCATCTGTCACAGAAGTGCTTAGGCTCCTTAACGTTAACAGATTATCTCACAAACCACCACCTACAGATTTATGAAGCTCATGCAGCTATTATTTCCACTGTTTCTGCACAAAGGGCATGCGGTGAGTCTGTTGAGGAATTGAGGGGACTTTAGCCATGTAGAAAAGCACTAATTCCTCCATTTGATGTAATTATGGAGTCCAGAAGATGGACCTGTTAGATTTATATGCGCACCGGCACGTCCTGACACAGGAATCCTATGACATGTACTAAAAGGGGCATTTGTCATTGAGCTGATGTTAATGTATGCAGCACACTGCCTATATCACAGTAATTACAGCCGTCCCGTGATTCACGCTCGCTGCGTCGCCTTCTGCCTTTCAATGACTGCGGCTGTCAACCCAATCTTTTTTTTTTTTTTTCTACTTTTGCTGCATTTATTTTTCTTGGCAGTGTTTTGCAGAGTGCTTAATTATTAAACATGTTGCTCGTGATTGTATAAATAGGGAGTTTATAAGATTATAAATTTGATGTACTGTAGGAAGGTTTATTTCTTTAATACACTTTTCCCTGGTGCTTTACTTCTGATGTATTACAGCAATATTTTTGTTCTTTGTGTAGCCTCCTCAGAAATGAAAATCAAAGCAATCTATGTGTCACTATTAATATTCTCTATGTGCTCTTTTCTGTAATGATCTAAAAACGGGAGTAATTGCTGTTCCTTAACAAACTTTCTGAGAAATTCCAATTGGAGAAAATCCAGAGGACTAATGAGGAGATTTCTGTGTCGACACACCTCCGTGTTTTCATCTCGCTCCGGCGCAGGACTGGGGGCGGAAACTTTTGTCCCTTTCCACATGATTTATTAGAGCTCCATATTCTTTTAATTACCCGCTGGATGTTTTACAGATTTGTAAAACCATTAGAGAAATCAATACTTTGCTTTTAGGTGATGAATTCATTAATGGAGGGTGAAGTTTACTCAGAATGCTGTAATAGCCACACTGACTGAAGAAGTTTAGATTAGCAGTCAAATTACAACATTATATTAAGTCAAACTGTTTAAGGAAGAGTTTCACCTCTTTACTCCTCATGAAATGCAGATTGACTTCAGTATTGAACAGTCTTAATCTTCTCTCTAGCTTATAACCACATCATTTCGTCCTTGCTTGACACTTTTCGTCATTTTTTTTACCCTTTAACATCTCGCCTCTCTCTTCATGAAGGCTATAAAGTAGCGAGCGATACTCTCAGCATAATAAAATTGACTGTGATTTAATGGAATAGAGATGTGATTTAATTCAGAGCAGCATTCATTTGCCATTCAGGCAGAAGGGGACAGTGAGGATGCTGTGTTTGTCATGGACATTTAGAGACACACAAGGACAGCGAGTAAAAATCCAGCTGATTGTAGACCATCCTTTATTAATAGATCAGCAATTCATACAATCATGAATGATCTATTACACACATAATTTCAACTTGCACTTCAAGTTGTAGAAAGAAATATGTAGTATGATCAAACCTACTTCATACAGTCCTTTATCATGACTTACACAGCAAAAGCCAACATAAACATAGCAAAAAACAACAACTCCAATGTCCTTTCTCATGATCAGATTTCCCCACAACAATTAAGACACTACCAAGGGTTTTCATTTGTATGAAAAGATGGTGTGTGTCTTTTAATCTCGCCTAAAGTCAACCTAATAAAACCCTGATCCACTTATCTGATCTCCAGTGATTAAATCAGGATGAAAAGGTTTCGCTCGGACACGGTATCAGCAGAAGTAAAGGTAATGAGAAAGCAATGGCCGCCATCTACACACATATATTAGAATAAAAAAGGCAGGAATTAATGATGCCCTCCACACAAATAACAACACATGGGGAATGAATATTACCGTGAGGGACATTACTGTAACAAATAGAGTCATTCCTCTCATTCCCACTTAACCTTCCCTACTAGCCAGATGCTTCACAAGGCCGAGGTGCAAAACATGGCAACCCATCAGTGTCTGCAGAAGCAGGACGAGGCTTTCTCTGAGTCCCTGTACCCGGAGAGTAACGGGCCCCATTATTCACCACCAAACAGCAGAGGTCATCCGAGTGTGTTTGTGGGAGACGTTACTCGCTTTCACACACTCTTTCCATGTCTCGTGTTTTCTAAACTGGAGGTCAGCAGTAAAAGCATCACTGAAAGCAGCTCGGCTTTGACTTTTGGTTTGTCCTCTGGGCAGACAAACACAGAATATTTACTAGTGGGAGTGAGACGAAGCACAAAGAGGACTGTTAAACAGTTGGGTGAAATATTCATAAAACGGATGAATGTGAATATGTTTGTGTGTGCATGTGTTTTTATATCTGTCACCTTGACTGAAACCTAATATGTGATAGGAGTGTGTCGACTGACATCTGTTATAAAGCAGGGATGAAGTGAATTGAGGTCACTCCTCTGCTATACGAGTGTCATAGGTTGATTACACTGTCAATCAAAGTCAACTGCTGTCTTAAAATTTCATGTGGCCAATTAATGATCTGCCTTCAGGACAAACATGTAAAAGACAGATGAATGATAGATGGATCTTACAGATAGGTCACTTCACTGAATACTTGGCAGTACAAAACAAACAAACACCATTTAAAAACCACACCATCAATGTCTGTCAAAAATCATTTGCGCTTAGTTACACTTTAGTATTTACAAGAAGCAGAGGTTTAGGGAGTACACACAATATATATTTAAATACGTGTGTGTGTGTGTGTGTGTACAGTATATATATATATGTATATATATTTACACACTACTGGATTGTAATTTCTCTTTCTTTCTGAGAAGAAAGAGAAAAAGGCTTCAACACGCTGTCTGTGAGAGACAATAACATGCATAATATGTAAAGCACAGAATTATAAAACATGCCAATCCAATTAAAAAAATAATAAACCAAACCATACTTTCTGATTCTGAGATATATAAGACTCTGTGACCTCTGTGCCAGTTCATGTGCTGTTTTATTTGGTTGATTTAAAGACGCTGGCTTTCATTAACATATATATTAAGTTTTCAATTGTTCTCTGTTTCTGCGTGTCATGGGAGCTCTGCTCTCTCAGGCTGCTGATAACCGTTTCTCATTTCCCTGTCCTGACAGAAGCCATCGGAACAGAGGTCACACCCCTGATGCAAGACTACCTTTAAAACATTACTTGATAAAACATTTGCTTTGAGTATTTATTTGTCTTGGCATCTCTTAAAGAACGAACAGCACATCCGGTGTGACACAGAAGAGTGGGTGACTCTCTGAAGGAATATCATTTGTTTTGTTTGATTTCTCACTTTAATAGGATAGTGAATTTCATGAAGGCAAGCTCTAGAGGCTTTCTGCTCACAGATGTACCGTCATAAGAAATTCTATTAGATGTGAAAGTGCGTTGAAAAATGAATGATTTTTCTAAGGGCTGAACTGCTGGACCAACACGACTGCCAGTCACCTTGTGAGTTCAAGGACTCAGAGAGGATGAGGATATGGAAACATTTGCCACGTGATTGAACAGTTCTTGTTGGCTTATGCTCAAATTGGCAGGCCTGACCTTTCACCTTCCTCTTAAAACTACATCCACAGGATTGGAGAAGGGTGGAAGCCGGGAGTTCCCCTGCAACAGCTCTATCATTCAAAATCTTATCAGAGGAAAGTGTGAATAATGTTCAGCTGACATTGGTCCACTGAGGCTGGACACAAAGGTAATGTTCAGGATCTTTCTACACAGTACAGCACCTCAAAATTAATCACATCAATGTTGAAGCTATTTAATTGAATTTCAGACTGCTATTGATTGAAGATGAACATTTCTCAATTGCAATTCAATTTGCCCGATTTTTATAACATGGGATGAAAACAAGTAACTAACCATTGCATTGTCTAAATTTAGAATACTTTAACCCAGTTACAGGGCATAAAAAACTAGCTAGCTATATAGTATGAGTGTTTCTTCTTATCATCATCATCCTTTCAATAAATGATCATATTTATACAAATCAAACAATATACAATTAAAATGTCACACGGGGCTCGCTGGCGTGTGTGCGCAGGACAGACAGGCAGAACACGGCAGATAGATGCAAAAACAAGCTTTTAATGAACTCAAAAACATAAACAAAAAGCTGACGGGGCAGCAAACACACACGAGGAATCACACCAGCGAACATCACGCACGATAACATTAACAGGACTTGAATGACAAAGGAAAGACATGGGCATTTAAACACAGAGAAATCAAAACCTAAAGTGAGG